>CM061919.1:15545375-15579382 GCA_031002005.1 Vandiemenella viatica
GGAATACAAAGATACCAAGGACTAATGCCTTCAAATATCTCGGAGAATGGATAACTCCAAACATCAATGAGGACTTAGCCATGAATTGTATTTGTGCCAGACTGGAGAGAATATTTGTAAGAACATGTATGGATCTAAATACCTCTCCCTAAACCTCAATCTCAGGCACTATAATACTGAGTTTGACCATCAGTACATTATGCATCAGAATGTTTGAACATGGTTAGAAAGGGTCAACTCAGATAACTGGAATTAAAGGAACGTATGATCGTGATAAAAATCATTGGTCATGTCAAAGAAGAAGTAAAATATAGACTCAGGCATAAAAAGGACCTATACCAACAACTGGAGTGCATTACAACAGACATGAGAAAAAAGAGATTAATGTTCTATAGTCACATAGTTCTGATGGACAATTAGAGACTCACCTCCAAAATCTTCAACACCGACCCTAGAGGGAAAGCGACAAGGCTGTTCAAAAAAGATCTCGTGCAACTGAAAATTGACTCCAATGACATTTACTACAAGTATTAGTACATAACGTTGATTGAAGCATCAGATTCTCTCGAGACACTAACAGCCAAAATACTCCACCCTGGATCTGGGGTCAAATGGACCTAAGAAAGAAAATACAACCACAGTGTAACGACGTAAGAATATTGAGTGAAAAAGAAAGCTCACTAGAGTTAAGAACCACGTGGTTCATAGAGGCCAAAACGGAAAAGAAGAAGCATGGATGTCAACTCTAACTGTGACCTCCAGGGATATAGTTAATTTGACTTTTATGTTTATTTTTAATTCCCTAATGATATATTTTTAAATTTTTATGTGTGTATATAAATCATCAATAGTGTCTGGTCTGCGGTCAACAGAAATCAAAAATTTATGAGGTGTGATATATATAAAAAAATGTTTTATCAAATAATTTATGTAATTTAATGAAATATCAAAACAAGCCACAATAAGCGTCTATAGGTGAAAATACATTTCTACTCTTTCATGTCGCTGCGGCAATATGGCTAAATACGATTGCACTAATGACGCGAGACAAGCGCGTTTGGCCAAATAAAACAAAAACTGTTTGGTCAGTGAAAGAAGTCGGCAGAGTCTGGCGGAATGCAGCCTAGTAGGTCCGTCAAGTGTAACCGGACCACTTGTTGCGTACTTTTGTTTGTTTGGCCGATATCGGCCGTATTCGGCTGAACGAACAATCAGCCGAAGTCGGTGGCAGTGAAGCCTTACACCATAACGGAGGATCCCTTTATACGTAAAAACTACTCTGCATACAATAAAATCGGAACACACTCGGATTGGTCTAAACAACGATGGACGTTGTAACGCCACTTATCATGGACACATATTTAAGACGTGGAGAACTGGAAAATAGTTCATAAAACCACAAACTCGGAGAGAGCAGCTTTCAAGCGTCATTCTATGTTCGGATCCCATGTAGATCTATTCTGTATGCCACTCTCAAATTTTAAACTTGTATTAATGATCTTTTATGTCACTAGTATTGCTTATGGCGCCAGATCTCGAGTGTGGTGACACACTGCAATGTAAGACGCTGCCTAGTTACTCATCGAGTTCTGGCACGGAGCCACTGTGCGGGTGAAACTCATGGTCATCAGTGAGGCCAACCTGCCCACTAACCAGTTGATAGCCAATACGACGCTCCTATACTTCGTTATTTTGTTTCCTACGATTGGTCCTGTCCGTTTCGTGATTCACGCAACTGCCGTCTTCGCCTGTACAGCGGCATTCAACTGCCGCTACTATTTTTACGTCTATCAATACTCCAACGGAGCCTGATAGGTAAGTGATATCTCTCGTTCATTCTGGACCACGCGGCTTCAAATCCGCGTCCGGCTAGCCTGATTTCGCTTCTCCATGGTTTCCCGAAATTATTCCAGGCTTTTGGTACCTTCCTTCGAAAGCCATTGCCGAATTCATTCCCGTTCATTGTCCTCAGTTCTCTCTCGCCTGTGAAGACCTCATCGTTGAGCAGACGTAATAGTGAAGAGCCATAAGACAAAAAAAAAAAAAAAAAAAAAAAAAAAAAAAAAAAAAAAAAAAAAAAAAAAAAAAAAAACGAAAAATCTCGGAACACGGGTCCTATGAATGAATTTTCATAAAACCTTTTCGACTGCATTATTAAAAGCTTAAATAAAAAGTTTACTAATCAAAAATTTACGCTTTAAATTTATTACAACAATTAATTGAGAAATGAAAAGAATATCAAGAAACAAATTCTGCAGTAAAGATTTCAATTTTATATACAACTAGTGACCTTTTTTTGCATAACGTCACGGGTCTAGAATAGTTCCAGTTTTTAAAGTCAAACATTTTGACTGGTTGACCTTATATGATCAAATACGAACTTGACTGTATTTCACCTTTAGGATGATTAAAACACGGAAGTTAGGCAATAAACACGGACGATCGCGCTGCCGTATAATTGTTGAAAAGGTCGTAGAGTTGAACTTTCTGAAATATAAACTTGACTTGTATTTGATCCTTTTGTTAACTCTGCAAAATTTGAATAATTCCTTTCGAAAGCATCACGTTGTTTTTATTGAGGCTGTGCAAACATTCATAGTGTAATTTTTGCTCATTGTGTCTGTAACGATCAGAGAACTTAATAAACAGTTGAGCATCTCTGAAGAAATTAATTGCCAGAATACTCGATTCAGTAACATATTTGGCCTGATATCCACTTTAAATAAACTAATAACTCACTTACAGAGAACATGGACAAATATCATTGACGAAAGTCGTCAATAAAATACGTAAAAAGTATATAAATCGTAATGTATATACTTTGGTGAAGCAACAATATAAGTGAAAGTTTAAATTAAATAGAAATTTAGCATATGCCGGAATGACAATTGGCATTCGTGCTTACAGCAGAGACCATGGATAATTTCAGTCTTTTAAATTTTTTTGTGTTGTTTTCATTAGCAACATGTTACTGAAAAGCAGTTCCCTGATTTTTCGCCCTTAAAATTTATCCACTTTTTTTAACTATGAAATGCTACGAAAATCTAACTTAATGAATGTATTATGGCAATTAATTTTGTAGCAGTTGCTTAGCTATTAAATGGTAGACATAACCTCGAATTCCTTCTATTGATATCTCTGGTCGCTGTTAATTTGCGAGCGAAGGCTGACACGTGACACCGTTCACCAATCAATAGCTATCGAGGAGAGTGAGTGAGCTTAGGAAATTATATAGCAGATAAATGATATTTATATAGTAGTTTTAATCTTATTTTATAATTTTGCAGCTAAAAATAACAAAATTTAAAATAAAATAATTAGTAATTTAAAATTCATAAAAAGGCAAATTGTTCAAAATCATATACATTTCGGACCAAAGAAGGTATAAAATATTAGATTAGATATTTATTATTAATAAAAACAAGTAATTTTTTAGAAAAAATAAATATTTATCATTTAATTATCTAAAAATTGATTAATTTTAAATCAGATATCGACATTATCATCCTCGTCAACATCATTGATTTGTATGATAGGTGAAGGATTAGTACCGATATTGTCATTGCATTCTAAGCAAGTTACAGTGCAATTTAATCCATTTTTCCTGCACCCACATCCTATTCTGCACGTGCAAAATATAATTTTCAGTAACTTTTATCGAGCTGCTAGCTGCTTCATTGTTTCTGGTGTCCGTGTTCCGCATTCATACATTAGCGGATTTTTTTTTTTTTTTTTTTTTTTTTTTTTTTTTTTTTTTTTTTTTTTTTTTTTTTTGCAACACCCTCAAGGACCATAGCAATTAAAGTTAGAGATATACATCGTGGTAGCTTTACATGATTAGAAATTCAGAGCAAATGCAGGAGGCGTTTCACAGTACGGGGTGTCCCATCAGCATACAGTGTACCCTCCTCGTGCAGCAACACAGGCTTATATTCTGGTATGCAGACAATCATACAGGTAGTGAATGGCATTATGCGATACACTGTCCCAAGCGCCTTGCGCCCGTTGTGGCTGGCTGGCTGGCCATGGAGACCGCGTCAGTTGTTGTCCCATACGTTTTAAACAGGGGAGAGATATGGTGATCTTGTTGCTCAGGGCAGTCATAGTACACCACGAAGAGCAGAAGAGCACATTGTGTTGATGCAGCTGTGTGTGGAGTTGTATTATCTTGCTGAACAGCACATCGCCTTCATGTAAAAAGGAATGGCAGCAGTATGGAATTAACAGCCTGCCGGATGTAGCGAGTACAGTTTATCTTTACCTCCACAAACACCAAAGGCGAATGCGAGTTGTAACTGATTGCTCCCCCCCCCCCCCACCAACCCCACACCATGAAGTCATGAAGAACCTATTCTCATCACTGAAGACAACAGAGAGTCATTATATCCCCCAGTCTTTCATGACATCAGAGGAGACGTGTAGGGCACAGTTCCCAGCAGATTGCTTACACTCTAGGGGCTAAATGTGCCCGATTCACTTCTCATCCACTGCTACTCGAACAGTTCGTTAGTCTTGAAGTGCGTCTGTATTACTCGGCCGTCCAGAACCTGGTCTATCGGTATGGGAATATTCCACAGACCACTGCCGAAAGCAGCGACATACCACTGATACATTGCGACCAACATGTGCAGCAATCTGTCGACAGGACCATTCAGTTTCTCGCAGACCCACAACGCGATCCGGTAAAATTCCTGTAGCGTCGGCGTGGCATGGCTATACTCTACGTGAAGATTTATACGACCGTCTACTTCGAACGCAATGCAGTGACTGAGTTATAGGGTCTACACAGAGGGCATACCAATAGTACTGTTCAGTACCAACTGTTGTCCGACCGACGTGAACAGTTTATCAGACACACTACAAGCCCTCAGCATTGCCCATGCTCCGATGAACACGGTCCTTGCGGATTTTGCAATTTATTTTCCGCTAGTGTATTTTCAATCCCATTCTTTTGGTGATATTTCTCTTCCGAGCAATGCTTTAATTTGCAGATATTCTCTTTTGAAGTGAACAAAAGCTGCATCTGGAGTAGGCGCCAAAGATGGCAGTTTAACGCTGCTATTTTTAGTGGTTGCTTTAATTATAGAGTTGTACCTTAGCGTTTTTAGATCTTTTATTTTATGAGGGGCAGCGTATAAGGCATGAGTGCATGTAACTCCAGCGTTAAAATGTTATTAGCAACTTCGCATTCATTTCCCAAAACTGCTGCAGTATTTTGCAAATCCGGGCGTTTCTCAAATTTTTGTAAACACTAATTGCGCAATAGAAAATATACATACATTTAAAATAATTTAAAAAAACGGAAATTCTTTTATCTAAACTCACAATGTTGTTGTGTTCAGCCCAGCTAGTTGTAACGTGTGCTGTTCTTTTGCGCACGATGCGAACACCTGCTATTGATCCTACTATCTCCCTTGCCCTACTGACATGTTTGTACCTGATGTCCCTTGTGGTCCAAAAAACAGGTTGTCCTATGTAAAATCTACTTTTTCGAGTAAAATGAATAATTAATTACTTGACTAAATAATAATTAATTAATCAAAAGCGGCAATAATAAATAGGTAAACATTTTAGTATTTAATGTTAAAAACACATTCCGAAAATCCGTTCAGAAGAGCCGGGATCCGAGGTAACGGCATTCCACTCTAACGCTATGATAAAAGAAGAGACGCCAAAGAACAATCCAGCGCTCAGTGGAATATCTGACCCACACATACGTCCTCTCCTGCTCACCTAGTAATGAACAATTAGACACCTAGTAATTATTCTTTCAAAGAATCTTACCCAGGAAAATTACACTTCAATTATTAAACTTCCATTTCATTTTATTTTATTTCTTTAATTTAATTTATTAAAATTGCAATGGAGCACACGCTTCGGTAGCAATTTCCCTAAACACCCATCAGCTATGTCCACACTTGTGCCTCTTCCCTTTCAACTTGCCTTTTCCTCTTGCCCGTTCCTCTTGCAATATGTTCATCTTGAGGAATGCCCTGGAGGCACGCATCAGAAGGCATGCCCTTTAGTGTCCACATTCACGCCTCTTGAGGCATGCCCTCAGTGTTCCGGTGTAGCCGCAGCGAGATTGATGTTTCAATTTGCCTGCGGGCATCACAGTTGACATTCTTATATTAGCGAAATCCCGGGGGGAAAAATCGCGGAGGAATCTGTGGATAAAGAATTATTTGAAAACTCGAAATGTGCAAATTCTCCAAGAACTGCAGTTCAATCGCAATTCGCTGTTTAAAAACTTAACGTGAATATCGAAGCAAAACTTTTATAGACTACTCTTCTAACAATGGTGAAACCCGCCATTCAAACGAGACACCAAATTCAGAGACGCAATACCTGCCGAAGATGTACCGTTGAAAATTCCTTCGGTCTGCTTGCTTCCGTGTTCCGAATTTTCCTAAGGCCAATTAAGTTCAAAGTTAAAAGTACGATTGTGGACATAGTCTTATCTTGCGTATATCTGCACAATTTGCTTCGTATAAAGCCAGATTGTACAAGGTTTTACTGTCCAGTGGGATCTTTGGACATTGAAGATGCCAGCAAAGGAACAACTATTCCCGGAACTTGACGCGGAACTACCGCAAAAGACACTGGCTTCGCCCCACTTCGGAGAATTCCTCTAAGACTCTCTGAAAGCTTCCGAATTGCGGGATGAATTCGTAGAATATTTTATGTCACCGATAGGCAGCATACCATGGCAAGATAACTACTTGTAAGGAAGTTTCATCTTCAATTCTAATAATATAACAAACATTTTCAACTGGAGATGTATCTGGAAAATGTAGCTGAGTAACATACTTTCAATAAATTTAGTTTCTGTAAGAAAGAAACGTGCACATTACCTACCCGCCTTTTATCTAATATATTAGAACGAATTGCTCTTGATCCGAGAAAAATAGCATAGCAATACGTAAGTTAAGATTAAAAGGTGTTGATTAAGTTAAATAGTTGTCCATTGTGTAAAACTCTTGATGCTATGCCGAACTCTGCATTTGATATCATAAAAAAGTTTCGGTTTTTGCCGTAGTTATAATGTAAATAACTTCGCGAGCGTAAATATCGCGAAGTTATTTACAATATATAAGCTGACTGACATCGACTAACATAGAAAGCATTCCCTTCCAAAGAATAATCTGAAACTTTTAACTAGAAGACATTATGCAACTATTCACAACATTCGTTGATACTTTCACAAATTCACTTAAATGCATCTGACTGCTTATTACAACAAATGTTGTTTACTGAATAATACGACATTTAATGCTCTTTAAATCTGCCTATTGATATACTAAGTACATGATGAAGCTTGAGCCTTCCCACCATTCGTTAAACGAGATTAAATATTTCCTACGTGAAAGTACTGTATACTGCACTCTGAATTTTACGCATCCTGCACCGAATGTTTGTACAATAATTTCGCAAAACTCTTCACAAAAATCAACCAGTGCAAAATGTTAATTATAAATGATGTGTAAAACTACTAAATATTTATTATAAGTACTGTCACTTAAATGAATATAATCTTTATTTTTGACGTCCCATAACAATGAAAACGAACGTTAATCTTCGAAAAACGAAAGCGTTTCGTCGTTGGAGAGCGACATATTGCAAGCGGAGACGCACGAGAATCCACTTCAGTTGGAAACGCTTGCAATACGCCGTGCCTCCCGGTTTGTTGAACGGAATGAGGATCTCGGGCATGCCCCTGACGCATGCCTTACGAGCCTCTCCCCCGTTCAACATGACGCATGCCTTTGACGACCGAAAGTTGAACAGGTGTGGACACAGCTATCTTCCCCTTTTCCTGCACCCATCTACATTTGCCCTCTACAAATTTTAACTTTAAATTCTTTCAACGTTTTTGGTAAATTATTCATCATTTCCCTTGGTAACTTATTCCAATCCCTGACACCCTTACCTAAAAAAGAGAATCTTCCCACACTCTTGTGTCTGAAATCCAGTGCCAGCTTATGGTCATGGTCATATTTTCCCTTCCATGCACTACTTTTCATATCTACAACAATATCTTTCCATGCCTCATTACCAGTACACGCCTTGTACACTCTCATGACCCTCTTCACCGTCTTCCTGTCCCATTCCAGCTCTTTTATCATATCTGTTACTGATTGCATTCTGCGATAATTTCCAGAAACAAATCTAGCAGCCCTTTATTTGCATCCTCTCCAATTCCTGTATTTGATATTCAAAATGTGGGTTCCATACTACACTACCATATTCTCACCAAAGTTTTGTAACCCAATTGCTTTGCTTCCCTCGTACATCCCCTCATTAGTCTCTCCAACAAGTGCAGAACTTTGAAACCTTTTCCTACCACCTGTCCAATGTGTCCTGCCCAGTTAAGTTTGTTATCAAAGGTAATGCCAAGATATTTATATTTCAAGCCCTCAGCAAGAAATTCTTTCCCCACCTTATAATCATAGTTAACCTTTTCTTTTTATTTGTGTATCTAATAAGCTGACTCTTGTTTACCTCTATCTTCATCCCATGTTTACAAACCCAACTAGATATCCTGTCCAGATCACCCTACAACTGTTTACAGTCCTCTCCCATTTTGATACTTCTATATAGCATTATGTCATCTGCAAACAATCTAATTTCAGATTGTAAACAATCAACACAATTTTTCATTAGAATAATTAATAGCAATGGTGCCAATACGCTACCCTGCGGCACTCCCATTTTTATTTCCACTGCCCCCACTTTCTGTATTCTACCTTTTTTAAAATTCTTCTACCCAGAAAATCACTTTCTCATCCACTCCAATAGTTTGTAACTTATTTACTACCATTTTATGGCTCACTCTGTCAAAAGCCTTTGATAGATTTAGTGCTACACTATCAATTTGGCCTCCCTTGTCCATTTCATCTGAAATATATAGTATCCAGTGACATATAAAGTGCTCTCAACATATTGCTATATAGTTAACTGTTCTCATTTTGTTTCACCTAAGTATCGCAAATCATTAAATTTGTCATATCTAATTTGACTGTGGCTAAATGGCAATTATAATTAATTAATTTCAATCTGTCGTTGAACCATTTGTGCTTGTCTCCTAGCCAAGAGTTATTTGGTCTTCCGGTGGATCGTTTTACTTGTATTTTCTCTTCGATAATGAGGCATAGTTGCTGGTTTCTTTCATACCTTATAATATCTTCCGTCTTTTAAAAATAAGAATTAACACTCCCTTGGTTTCTTAACCCATACAGGAATGGATCCTACTCTAGATGGTAAATAAAATAACTCAAATACTTCAAATTTGCACATGTTTACTTGTTTCATTGGTTTAGAACCAAATATTGTATTTAAAAAATTGTCACCTTAATTTCCTAATAAAGTAAGTCAAAAATAATTTTCGTCATGTGGAGTGTCATTGTTTTGAACTATTGAGCAGAAAACCAAAAACTAACATCGACTGATTTCACTATTCAGTTATGGATTGTAATGGTCCAAATTACTTTTGTGTTTACTGAGAATGTAATGGTTATTATCGGGGGCTGGAGATTTTCTCAAAGTGTCGAACGAGCAGTTCGTTTGAATACGTCCGCGGTGCCGATGCTGTTGTTCACCCTTTGTGAAAGGTCTCTTCCTGCGCATAGGAATTTGCTCAGAAAATAGTCCCCTACACCGAAAAGGATTGGCTGTTTGTTGGAGAATTTAGCGAGAACAAACCAGTGTGGAAACTAAGTTTCGGCAATTTTATGATCGTTCTGTTCTGGAGCACGAAACTGGTTTTAGACGTATTTTCTATTGGCTTCCAGTAGTAATGTTAAATGTTTTTTCTTTTGCCTGCTGCAGCATGAGTCAGACTAACAAGCAGCTGATGCGTTAAGCTTGCTTCTACCTGTGCTTAATAACGGTACAACATGCATTTACCGAATCCATTTGCCCACCTGTTTTGGGGAAGAGACATGAGGGGATGAGATAAGCGTCTCGAGTCTAGTACCTGACACACCTATGGCCGCTTCCTGCATTCAACCATAAACTGTAAATCACACCATTCTACTGTTCAACCAATTATTACGAACAATGACTTTCTCGAGCAATACGAAAACCATAACACGCCCTTAAAGATAATTTTATTGCTCTACGGGATTCATTGCAAGACAGGAGGAGGATGAGGAGGGTCATGGGAGTGTACAGGGCATATACTGGCGATGTGGCATGGAAAGATATTGCAATAGGTATGAAAAGTAGTGCTTGGAAGGGAAAAGATGACCATGACCACAAGCTGGCACTCGATTTCAAGCACAAGGGTGTGGGAAGATTCTCTTTTTTAGGTAAGGGTGTCAGGGATTGGAATGATTTACCAAGAGAAATGATGAATAATTTACCGAAAACTTTGAAAGAATTTAAAGATACAATTTGTAGAGGGAAAATGTAGGTTGGTGCAGGATAGGGGGGAGATGGGTGTCCAGGGAAATTTCAATTAAATTAAATTAAATTCAAATACAATCAGTGCTTTGGTGTCGCGTGATAAGCTAGCCGGCATAATCATATTTGATTTCATATGATTCACAAGATTTTATACTACAGTATGAATGAAAAATTGTAATTTTATATTTAGTGTGATAGTAAGTAATATATATTTGTTTGTTTGACATATATCCTTTTAATATGTAGATTAAATGCAGCTTGTTACCTAGTTAGAGATCTTTCATTTCTTGATCCCCAACAGAAAAAATTAGTAAGTATAAGAATTTCAATAAGCAAGTTAATCGACTGTTTCAGGATTTTATATAATACTTTGCTTGCATACAAATAATGCAGTATGCACAAATATTGTTTACAGAAAGGCTTCGTGTACAATATTGAACTGAGCCAAAAAAACTTCCGAAGTGGCAGTTTCAAAGGGTCGTAAAAACTGATGACTTACACAAACTCGTTCAATTTTTTTTTATATACTATGGCTTTACGCCTCGTCGAGGGATGGGACTGGGGACAAGGAACGGGAAGGAATTCGGCCATGGCCTTTTTGAAGGAAGCATCCCGGCATTCTCCTGGAGTGATTTGGGGAAACCATAGAAAACCCAAATCTGGATGCCCAGGCGGGGATTCGAACGAGCTTCCTCCCGAATGCGAGGCCAGAACGTTAACCATTCACCCACCACGCTCGGTCTCGTTTAAAACATTTACATACAAAGCAAACTCACATGGAAAGGAGGAGGAGACCCAAGAAAGAAATAAAATCAATGTTGCCTTTTCTTATCTTTCCAAAGTTACATTCCACGTAGACGAAGTCGCAGACACAAATTGTTTCAAAAAAAAGTTTGTGAAAGGCGAAAGTGAGCGAGTAAGAAAATTTTATTGAAAGAATTTAATATAAAAATTTATGAAATTTGCAAGTATGTAGGTTTGGAAACAGCCACCGCATTATATGCACCGTTGCAGTTAAAGCCATAACATTTGGTTGACAATATGTGGAAGATTGTACTACTGAGGCGGTTTGCACTACTGCAACTGACAGCTGTCAAGCAAGCAGAACAGCAAAATGACTGCTAACGCTGCCCAGAAGTCATATAGCGAACTCGAACTTGGCAGAACAAATTCCTTATCCATCAACGAAAACGTAGCCGATCTGGTAGTGACACAAAAAAAGATGTAAAGCACTGGTTGATTGCGTAATGATAAAAGACGGGAAGACCGCGTCTATCATAGGAACAAGAGGGTAAGCCGTAAAACAGCAAGGGCAAGTTTGGAATTACGAATTTCGCAACGAACAGTGTAAAAAATTCCGCGGAAGAGACTAAACTTATCTGGATGGAACATTTTCATAGCACTGAACTGGACGTGCGACAGACGACGCCTTACCTGGTCAGGAGCCGCGAGACCTTTTTTTTTATGGAGATTTGTCAATAACAAGGTTACCGTCCTTCCAACAATGCATCACAAGTGGTAAGTGTTACATGTTCTGGGACTACTTGGGCTATTACATTGACGCATTTCGTTTCACAAACTGAACATTTGTCAGTTCTTAAAACCAAACTTTGTCAGTTTCGTAAACCCAACAACGCAAACTTCTGTTGATATCACACATTACTATCATCGACAGTTTCCAATACATATGTGTGTGTGAAAGTCTATATACTATCGGCGTTCATCCGCTGTGGTAGTTTTGCAATCTCTCCGTCTCTCCGTGAAATCTGTAACTTGTATCCTGTTGGGTAAGTGTGTTATTATTTACGAAAAAAAGTATTTTTTGCAGCGGTGGGGGTTGTTGATTGTTACTGTGATTGCAGAAAAACACTTAAAATCCTCAATCGGGTCGCTGGTACGCCGGGCCCAGGATTTTAACCCAAGTACGTTGTATCTTCCCGATCCAATGTGGAGGTGTGTTTACTGAAATAGTCTATTTTTATTTATCTACTCTATATCATTTGTTGTTACGTATTGTCCGAAAGAAGAAAGCTGCTTACAGTAAACTAGTTCCGTCGTAATGACCTGGTCACAAGGTTTCTTATCGGCTGCACAATCCACCCCATTCGTAGACGTCTAGGTGACCTACAGTTTAGCGTGGAATCCGACCAACCGTAGCTTTTTGGCGTACTTCACATTGCACAGCAAGTTGTACCAGAGGTGAAGGTGGCGTTAAGGGCCTGTTAACATCCCCGCCGACAAAGGGATTCGAACCAGAGACCTTTCTATCTTCAGTTAGACGCCCTAACCACCTCCACCATGCCGCTACTTATCGAGGTATTTATCTACTACATTTAAGCGCATTGACCAACATTTGTTTTGGAAATCTGCCAAAGTTTTATTTAGATTTTTTTTTTTTTTTAAATCTAGGATAAATAACATACGTCTCATTCCTTTATTTGGTTGGGAAGCTTGGTATAGTGTACTTTTTTTATTGTTTGTAAGTATTTTTATAACAGTATAATAATTATATATAGCTTTTATTTAAATCAATTATATCACAATCCTTTCTCCAAATCGTTGAATATAAGACATTTCAACTACGATATTAGTTACTGTAGTTTCTTATAGTAGAAATTATTCAGTAATTGTTGAAAATATTTTTATACTCAAACCATTATGTTTCGGCGTCTTTATACTGCCGAATGCTGAAGTTAGCTGCAACTCTCTGAACAGAACTTATTGCTTCGATTTGCTTGTGGTTGAGCAGTTTACTACTGCACAAAAAACGAAGATCTAAATAAAAAAGACTTCTTCTTTTACACAAAATACATTCCATTGATTCGTGTACATCGGATTTCTTGGACATCAAATAAATAATTATCCAAAGTGGAATTAATTCATATGCTTTAACTCACATATTGAGTTTCTGCAAAATAATTCCACATCTCAAATTCATACATAATCAAATCGCTGCAAGTGCGAAATTTCTAAATGGAATGAACAATTCAGAATTTAATCGACAGCACAGATAAAAAAATCCAGCATTGTTAATTTATTACGAACCAATCTACTAACAGCAAATATTAGTTATAATAGGGGGTGAAAGGGTTTGGAAGAGACTACATTAACCCCTTCCAACCAAATTTCAACTTTTCCTTCGTGTGGTGCACCCGCTTGCACGGACGAGCCTCTAACGACTGAAAGATTCCCGGTATAAGGAGTCGCCCACTGCTTGCCAACGGCCTCCGAAAGGAGGACGGAAGACCTGGGAGTGGTCCAGGGCACCCTCTTGCAATTGGGGTTGGAAACGACCTCTAAAGGTGGATGAATCAGAAATGATCAACGGTATGGGGGTGCAGAAGGCAACGGGAAACCACTGCAATAAATACCATAAGGATAACCCGAGGCCATGTAATCCTCTCAAATTACATATAGCATTATGGCTTCTTCCTGGGTAAAATATTCCGGACGTAAAATAGTCCTCTAAACGGATCTCCGGGTGGAGACTACTCAGGGAGGAGTCATCAGAATGAATAGAAACATTCTACGAGTCGGAGCATGGAATATTAGAAGTCTGAATAGGGCAGGTAGAATAGAAAACTTAAAAAGGGAGATTGAACGACTCAAATTAGATGTTGTTGGGATTAGTGAGATTAAATGGAAGGGCGTACAGGGTTTTTTGATCTGGGAAACCCAGGATAGTACAGTAAAAGTGTCCATGCCAACGTCACAGCAAGATGATGAAGAAATAGAGAAAAAATATATCCCAAAATTGAAGAATTAATCCAATATGTGAAGGGAAAGGAATATATAATAATCATGGGTGACTGGAATGCGATAGTGGAGGAAGGAAAAGAAGGAAAAGAGGGGAATACTGTAGGAAGTTTTGGTCTAGGAGAAAGAAATGACCGAGGAAGCAGGTTGTTAGAATTTTTTGAAAGATATACGAGCGTAAGCTAGTCGTGGCAAACACACTATTTAAAAACCATACAAGAATGATATACACCTGGAAAGGGATACAGGCAGATATCAGCCAGATTATATCACGGTCAAACAGAGATTCAGGAATCAAGTTCAAGACTGTAAAGCATAACCAGGAGGAGACCATAATCTGACCATAATCTAATAGTTATGAAGTGCAGGCTGAAATTCAGAGGATAAAGAAGCAATACAAGCAGAACAGACTGGAAATGAATAAACTGAAACAATCTGTCACGAGAGAAAAGTTTGCAGAAATGGTAGACATGGATCTAAGAAGTAAATCTGAAAGCAGCTGAACTGACGAGGAATGGAATGCATTAAAAACCGAAATAATGGAAGCTAGTAAAGAAATATTAGGCTTTAGGTATCAAGCCGCCCGAAAACCTTGGACCACAAGAAGTTTTGGAGTTGATGGATCAGAGGAGAAGGCACAAAAATGCTCATGAAGAAGCAGGAAGAGAGCAATACAGGCAATTTAGAAATAAAATAAACAGGAAAGGCAAAGAAGCAAAAGAAAGATGGCTGCCAGAAAAGTGTGAAGAAATAGAAAAGGAAATGGTCATGGGTAAAGAAGTGGTGGCATATCAAACAGAATTTTGGAGAAGTGAAGAAAAAAGGTATAAACATTAAAGCTGCCGTAGGAAAACCTCTTCTAAGCTCAGAAGATAGAGCTAACAGATGGAAGGAATAAATAGAAAAACTGAATGATGGAGATAATTTGAACAAACAAACTGATGTAGACATTGATGACTCAAGTGATCCTGTTCTGAGGACAGAATTTGATAAAGCTTTGAATGATTTGAAATAGAATAAGGCAATGGGAATTGATGAAATTCCTGCTTAACTTCTGATTTCTCTAGGAGAAGAAGGAGTCAAAATATTATTAAAACTTGTATCAAAAATGCTACGGAACAGGAGAGATTCACAATGATTTTAATGAAAGTGTCATCTTCACAATTTCGAAGAAATCACTAGCTGCCAGATTATCGCACTGTAAGTCTAACATCATATGCTTCAAAGTTACTGACCAGAATAATATACAGAAGAATGGAAAGGGTAGTAGACGGGATAGTATGTGAAGATCAGTTTGGGTTTAGGAAAAACCACGGTACAAGAGAAGCGATCCTGGCGTTAAGATTAATACTTGAATGGTGGATCAAGATAAACAAAGATACTTTTGTGGTGTTTGTTGATTTAGAAAAAGCTTTTGGTAGTGTTAGACAAGACAAGATGTTCAAAGTTTTAAAGAAGTTTGGCTTAAAATACCGAGATAGACAAATACTTTATAATCTTTATAAGAATCAAATAGCTATAATAAATGTAGAGAATCATGAGAGACACGCATCAGTTAAAAAGGATGTGAGACAAGGTTGTAGTCTATCCCCAATAATATTAAACTTGTTTGTAGAAGAAGAAACAAATGAAGTGAAAGAAAGGTTTGAATGTGGCATAAGTGTTCAATGAGAAAAAATCAGTATGCTACTATTTGCTCATGGCATTGTCTTGTTAACAGAAAAGGTTGAGGATACTGAGAACTTACTGAATATCATGAACAAAATACTGAAAGAATATTTTGGACTAAATATAAACCAAAGAAAATTTGATGTATAAAATTTTTGGATAGGAACTGCTGCAGCTATTTAGCGGCTTGGCTATGAACTGTCTCATACGCGTGACCCTTATAGTTATATCTTTTGCCCTTTAACTGTCAAGTTCCGAAAAATTTCTTTTTTGATTTATGATGTTAAGAAACACGTTGCAGAAATATTAATACTTTTGCCCTTTAAGTAAAGATTTCCGAAAAATTTCTTTCTTAAAATACGATGTAACAAAAACATTTTTAAAATGATACCTCATTTATTGATTTCTGTTAGTTATGAAGGGAGATAATGTCCCATGATAAACAAAACTTTTATAAATAATATATATGCTCTCATGGTATACTATAATATTGTTAAACCGAAATTAAAACGATTTAAGTGGGCCTGATAGGAGCATCGTTCACAAGTTCGTTATTCTAATGTCTGCAAGTCATCACATTTCTTTTCCAAGTCACAATGCTGTTATTATACCATTCTCTCCTTTTGCAGTAACGGTTGTAATTATGTAGCTCTTAAATTAGTTTAGTACGAACAGGGGAAAGATGTACTTCTTCCCACTCAGGAAGAATTGCCGTTATCTGAAAAATCGTGAAATAAAGAGAAGCATCTAACCTTTTCAGTCTCGACGAGATGCCAGCGTTTATTTGATACCTCTTTTTTTTAAAGGGCTTTTGGCTTCGAGGCCATACAGCCAACTCAAGTGTATTTCGAATCATCCAGTGTACTTCAGTTTATTCATAGCTTTACAGTGTTGTTTTTTTTTTTTTTGACACAACACGATGCACATGTCATAGAGACAACACATAGTACACTAAACACCTATGCCCTCGGCTGGACTCGAACCGGCGACCTGCGTCACGTGGAGCTAACACTTTAGCCGCTACGCTACCGTATTTGATACCACTGAAGATTATCTAATGTAAAATATTTCCTTCAGCTCTCAATTAAACAGCCTATGCTTATTTCCACCAAAGGTATGGGGATATACAAACAAAGTCGGAAAAATGAAAATTCCACCATTCGATCAGAATGCTCTGAACTAAAAATGGCGTAGATGGAAGGGAATAAAAGAGAGAATAATGAAAGTAAGACACAACGAGAATTGGCGCCAATGCGGAAGTACGTGGTGACGTGTGTTGTGGAGTTCCTGATGCGACCGCATTTACCAATGAGTGCAGGCAGCAGTAGCTGGTGGCCAGGCCAGGCGAGCTCAAGGCTGGACCGTTATCTAACTGACAAGAGGCGGTAGAGCTGGCATCGCCGCGTCCCGGCAAGGTCGACATTACTCGGTAAGTCTCTTCCCTACAGTGCACAACTCTCTCGCATATCTGTTGCTGTGTTCGCTTACAATAATTTACTGTGCATCTCGGCAGTCTCGCTAGCAACACGTGTTGGATCCTCCTGTCCAGCATTACCTGTGCTGTGAACACTCAACATAGGAATGTTCCTTCAAGCTTGATCGCGCTCGTTCGTCGAATTTGCAGTCGATGGACCACTGGAGCCGGGCAGGCTTTAATTGTATCGCTAGTGTGTTGCGTGATTTTATACCACTTCCTGTCATCAGCCTCGCTATTGATTTGAAGCAGTTCTATGTATTTTCTTCCTCAAATATCAACTTTATTCTATCATTCTTCACAAGTGTATGCTTCAGCTGTTCCTTTCACTTAAAATGTTTCCCACTGCACATTCTTCTTTTCTGCACTCATCATATTTGGTAAACATTAGTTATGTACTTTATCTCTCCACACGTTTCTCAAAATTTTGTTGTATTACCATATTACAAGTTCTTTTTCTTTCTAATATGCATAAAACCCGAGTTTTTTTTTACCTGTTGATCGTACATGCAGCTAAAAAAAATCTTTCCGAGTCTCAAAACAATATTTCACACTCTTTAAGGTTCCCCCTTTTAAAGTTGACCTTTTATTGCTCAGTGATACTCTTGCTTTGGCCGTTGGTTGTTAGGCCTGTACTCGAACACTGAATTGTCTTACTCCTGCTACAGATCGCCCTGTCTTTATGTTGTCTCATCTGTTATTGTTCTTGCTTTGGTTTATACTGTAAACAACTTACTCCCTAGTATTTTGTTACTGCTGTACAATCAATTTTACTGTCATTACTAAATTCTTGAACATAAACACCACGCTAAATATTTTGTTTCATTTCTTTGATTTCATTTGATATATACAATTTGAATATCAGTGGGAACAGAATACAGCGTGACGTCACTCCTTTATTAACGAAGAATCTTGTCTCGTGATTCCCCGAGTTTTATTAAAATCACCTGATTCTTATATAGAAGGTAGTACCATTTTTCGACAGATGGAGAAATTCTTTAATATCTTCCCAGCACATAAATGCCATAAATTATCCGAGTGCTACTTCTAAATGCAAATTGTTCTTCATGTAATATTTGTTATTATTTAATTTTTCTTTTCCTGTTGATTTTAGATGGGTTTATTGTACCCTGTTTTATTTTATGTCCTTTAAACGCCAATCTAAATCTTTATATGGAATATGATCTCTTGCATTATCAACAGAATTTGTGTGATTACTGATAATTACAAATATTTGACCCTTGTCGGACAGGGTAACTAAACGATCTCTCTCTCTCTCTCTCTCTGGCTTTACTAGTCCAGAAATACGTCACTTTTCAGGATAAATCATCATTTTCTCTTTTCTCCAAATTACTTTTTTGTTAAATAAAATCTATCTTTTTGTCTGTCTTCAAGCATACCTCTTACCAGCTTCCGTTATTTTCTTGCGGACAACTGTTGTTCTCATCTTTTGTTTTCTCTTTCCATGTCTAATAGTTTCTCCTCAATAGTTTCATTCAGTATTAACTACATTCTCGTATGTTGCATACCATGTTTTTTGCAGGAGGCTTCTAAAATAATTCATTTTGCTGGCCTTTACCTTTCTGAGGAGTCTCATTCCTAGTATCATAGTTTCCTCAGCGTCTTCTTCCGCTAATGCTCAGGATGCAACATGTTGGGATTTTGTCTGTTTGTCGCTGAGCCTGTCGCCTCGCGGGGAGGAAGATTATGATGCCATCTGTCTGCGAATCGTGTAGACTTGTTCCGTGTGTGCTAAGAGTATTTTTGTTTGTGTAACGTGTAGTTTATGTGGATTGATGACCGTCCCGGTATTCTCTTAGGTGATTGCGGAAAACCGCCTAAAAACCGCAATTGGGACAGCCGTGGGGGCCATGATTCCAAATTCCCTTCCGGTCCAGGGTGCGGCGTCTTAGCGCTGGGAGCCACACTAGGGGGTGACGTAAGTGACAATGCAAAAGCAATGGTACTGGAAGAGCGTGACTTCAGTTTAGAAGGAATCCTATGAATAATGAATTAATGATGCTGCAGAAGTATGGCTCCTCTTATGCTACCTCTTTTTCTTAACTAATAGTTACTTTATTTCCCTTTTAATAAATTACGGAAGAAACATAAGACCCTGTACTGCTTAGTAGCGTAATGTGTCAAATAATAAAGTAGTATCTTCTAAACAGAAAAATGTAGAAATTAATGAATCTCAAAAGTACTATTTACCTAGGTAGCAGTTGTCACTTTTCACCATTCTTTGCTTAAGTTTAAACTTTGTAGTTTTTTCGGTTTGGAATAAGTTTCCTGATGCCCCACACGAGGAGGAGGAAAGACAGGAATTTAACTGCTGGTGTCTTACCGTTCGAGTGACTAATAGTTTCATGACTGCCAAAATGAGCGGTAATTTTACTTTCTGAGGCGGAAAAACGTGTAGACAAGTATGCCGAGTTATAATTTTCCAAGTTTTATTTTGGTCTATGAAAAATCGGACAGTAAGAAGAAATTTCTGAGCTAATAGAGAAATCATTTTGGCTGCGTTTTAACACTATTTGCTTTTATCCGGGAGTACAAAGAATTGGCTGAAACAAAATAACATTTTTTCCACAGTGTTCAACTCACAAGGAATGCCAGTCTTGTATTGTCAACTGCCCAAAATTCACTTCGAATCCCACAAAATAAGAAACATACCTTGTAATTGAAGATCTTTCTACTAAGGATCTGTATGTTAAGAGAGTGTTCACAAATTACGTGGCTCGTTCTAGGGGATCAGGGGTTGGCTGGAAAGCTACGCTGGGCTACGTGGGGGATGGAGGGGAAGGGAGGTAAGCCAAGCCACGTAGCTTTTCTTTCATACATTTTGTCACGGTTAAAATAAGTTACAGAACACACAGTAGCATTTCAATATTTATTTCTGTCATTTATTATTACCGATTCAAACCCACTACTTCTTTATTCATGCTCGCCTTTGTTCCCAATACCTTTCAAGTCCAGCTTATAATTTTTTCTTTCTCCCTGTGAAATGATTTTCCGAGGTTTAGTAATCTTTGGTGGAGGGTACCAGGAGTTAACCACATTAAAAAACTTGTCAGAAATCGCAGCGGAGTCCTAATCTTTTTGTACCTCATTGAGCCATATGCTTTTAATAAGTGAGAAGACCTTCTTAGTAAGCCTGTTGCTGTCCATTCTCAGAAGGTGCCCGTAAAACTTCAGCCCCCCTAGTCGCATTCTGGTCTTAGCCGTCTCCCACTGTTGGTACAATTCGCGCTTTCAGTCGATAGGTTCCGTCAGGGAGCACGCTTGGTCCATGAATCTTGCCTTTCCTGTTGATCAGCAAGGTCTCCGCAGCGTATAAGAACTGAGTTCTGACAATAGTTTTGTAACGACAGATTTTAGCATTCTTTGAAATACACTTCTTGTTGTAATGATTTCTCAACAGCTGATATGCTGCGTTGAGTTTAGCACATCTAAGATCGAGATTCCATCTCTACCATTGGGTGGACCCATTCACCAAGGCACCGGAATCGAGCGATTTTTCCAATCTTGCCAAGGATACTTCGTCTTTTCGTACTACATCTGTAGTATTGTCTTCTTCGCTATCACGTGTAGGGTTTCAACGGCAATTGCAGCATCCTTAAGGCGCGTTCCCATGGGTCGCCCCTCGGCGCTTGTTAGGGGACACCTCTTATCTTTGCCGCATATTCTAGCAGGTACGACACTCCTCGACCCACCGCCAGGCGGTAAAAGATGAAAGGCGCGTACTGCCTACCACGCGCTATGGGAATGGGCCTTCACAGTCATTGGTTAGGGTTGCGATGTCGTCTGCAAAAGACAGGCTCCTGATTTCGATCTTTCGTGTTTCGGCTCCAATGGTGTCTGGTTTGATTCCAATTTTGTTCAGGGCAAGTTCCCAGGTTCTGATGAATTGGTCGAGCACCAGATTGAACCCAATGGGTGCGAGGCCATCTCCTTGTCTTTGTCCATTTGTGTTCTTGAAACTCCTGGACAGTTCTCCTCTTAGTTTTACTTTGGAAGAGGTGACAGAGTTTTTTCGATGAGGTTGCGTGTTTTATAATCTACACCATGCTCTCGCAGCACTGTGAAGAGTGTTTGGCGGTCAATCGAGTCATGTAAGCCTTCTTGATGTCCACGAATATTAGTGACTTTCTCACTTCTCAGATGTTTTAATTCGAGAATTGTTTTTATATTGAAGATGTGCTCGCTGCAAGAGCGTACTCGCCGAATTCCTCCCTGATATTCACCATCGTGAGGCCACACAAATTCTCCACATTGTCCTGTAGAATCCTAGACAGAATTTTGTAGGCTACTACTAACACCGATAGTTGTTGACATCACCTCTGCCTCCTTTTTTGTGCTGCCATCCAGTCGTCAGTTACCCTTCCGGTGTCCCAGCAGTAAATCTGGTTTCTTGGATCACTGCTATTAAAATTTTGCGTTTATGCAACACATCTGTTAGTTTCTTGAGTTTTCTGGTCGTACAGAGAGTTTGGATATTTATAGTTCTGAAGTTAGTGATGGTTTTAGGTTTCACTTTCGAGCTGGTAGTATCAGGGAACTCGGACATTCCCCGCACGATGAGTTCAGGCTCCCCAGAATCCAAAGGCCTGAATGCGCCTCCGTTGGTGGCGGCAGATGGGTACTCCCTGGGGTAGTGGAGTCGCTGTTTATCATTGCAAAAATAACTAGTAATTAATTATCTCCGTATATAATTTACGATAGTCTGACAAGAGAAAAATCACAACATGTCTTCTGGATTCAATAGGGGAAAAAGCTACGTGCCACGAGGATTGGATGGTGGGGTGGAGGGAAGGGGGTGTAGATGCAAAAGTCGTGACACGTATAGGGGGGGGGGGGAGGGGGGAGATAGGAAGGTTCACAGGATGCCAAAATGGAGCTACGTAGTTTATTGCATCTTTAACAATTTTCCACTTATTTTTCTAAAGCATAACTGGATCTAGAAATCCATTAGGTGATAAAAAAAAGTGTTGATAAAATTTCATCAGTATTAGTTTACATCGCGATTAAGTTGGAGGGTTACTTGCATGAGGTTGGATTTAAACATCAATTATATGGCGCCAATAAAACAAAGATAATTAAAAATAACTATTGAAAGCGTCATACAATGTTCTGTACCTTGTAATATTGTTTATAATTATAGTACAGGTCGCATAGTTCGCGATACTTGTGAAATTACATTCACTTGAAGTAATTTCAATCCTACAAAAAATATTCTTGTAAAAATATTCTTAAGTTCGTGGTTTAATGACGCTTTTTCAAAGAGTAATGCCAAATGGCTTGTTTACTCTAGGTCTGCAGAAAAAGTATGTTTTTACTGCTGTTTATTCAACAAAATGTCTCACTCTTATTTGGGAAAAGCATTATATGACTGAAGCTAAGGATTTAATGACTGGAATTACTTTTGAGAGCGTTTCAAAACTCACGAAACTTCTTCAGATCACCAGCACACACGTTCAGTTGGAGAGAAGCATAGATTCGATTAAAGAACTTCAATTTAATAGAGAAGCGTCTGTAAATACAGATTGAAGACGAAAAATCACGGTGGGTTGCTATCCACGAATGAATGATGTCCAAAGGATTTTTTTAACATGTGATAATTTATTGTTCACAGCAAGCTTTGGATCTGAAACACTAAAAACTTATAATACCGGTAACTTCGTATGTGTATTACAACTTTTAGGAAAATATGACCCTGTAATGATGTATCATCTCCGGTGTGTTGCCAATAAGGAGACTGATGTCCATTATTTTCGTAAATGTATCCAATACCAATGAAGTTCTTAATACAATTTTTGCCGTGGATAAGCCATCTAAATACTTTTCCATCACACTGAATTGAACTTCTAATGTCAGTCACGTCGAACAATTATCTTTAACATTGATTCCTAAGGCTTTTGCGACCGTCTTTGTTCTTGATTAATAGCTTTTCGGATTAGCCGCGTTGTTTATCGATTTACCTGAGCTTTCGGCTCGTATCCTACAGCCTTCTTCAGAGATACTGTTTATGTTTATGTTGACATAGAAACAGTAGCCAAGCATCGCTGAGTAAATGTTCGTTGATGTTGTTGATATTCCTTAAAATTTCTGCTGCCTCTTTCACACGTCGAGGCCACCACTGATCTCTCCACTGCAGCCTCGTGTCTTGAAATTTTATGGCGGACATCATCTGTCTATCGGTCTACGTGACTGCGAAATATATTGGGAAAAAGAAAAGAAAAGGTACGGTGCATAAAGTTACAAGAGCTTTGGGGAACGTATAGACGAAACCAGGTAAATTTGGATTCAGAGCGAACTGATCAACCTAGGATGCAATCACTCTAACCATGTATCTGCTAGTGAGCTAAAATCTGAAATATGTGGTAGGGATTCTGGTCGATATATCCATGGCATTTTAAAATCTGATAGCCTGCGCTATTTACACTGCTGAAGGAAATCTATTGTTCAGGTTACTTGCACAACACGTTTGAAGACTACTGCAAGAACAAATACTTTAACGTAAAATGTTGCGGAGTGTCCATTGAGAAACAAGTGACAAATTGTTGCGCAAGGTATCAATATGTGAACTAAAGTTAGGTAATTTGAGCTGAAACCGTGCAAGAAAAGACTGCAAAGACGCCGGATCTTCTGGAACTTGTTGTCTTTGCTGAAGATCTATTCTTTCTGGTAAATATAAAATCGAGACTCAGATCAAAACGCAAAGGTTTTTGTTGAACTCAGTTGATGGTGTAGACAAGTAAAAGATAAATATCATAAAAAATCTGCTGATAAGTTACTGATACACAGATTGGAGAGTAGTCCTACCATCAACATAGAGGAAGTTTCAAGAAGTAGTCCGTTGAGTGTATACCTGGGAATGAAATTAGACAAAAACTTATTATTTTTTTGGCCCATGTGGGAGAAACACGTGAAAGAACCACGAGAGCCATGAATAAATTAATTAGAATGGTTGTTTGCACATACTATATTGTAAAACGAAAATCACTTCCATGTGCAAAGTGACCAAGTGGTTCTTAGGTTACTATCATATATTGATAACAATCGCGAGCTTAGTACAAAGGGAACTTCTCTCTGACACCGAAAATACTTAATGTGATCGACAAGGCGAGGCCGCGAATTGTAAAATTCGGATTCAATACTTACTGTTGTTAATAAAAGCTTATGCCCTGAGGTATAATGTGGCAAAACAGTAACAGGCGCTTCCTCGCTGCTGTTGAGAAAACCGTCTTTGAAATATTCCGTTGCGATCACATACTTTCTAGTTATGTGGAGAAGTTTGTGCTCTCATTTTTCCCTCTCATCCTTGCTTGGTGGCACCTAATGGTCTTATTAAACCAGATACCTAATATCTCTGCCTGTCTCATATCCTCAGTAACTTCTTCCCTATTCTTATTTATCACCGACTGAATACTTTCTCCTCACCACAGATTTATAACATAGCCATAGAAGTTTCTAGCTTAATCATTCAATGGCTCCCTCAAGCCATATTGTTACTTATGAACACATCTTTAGTTTCTCTCTTTGCTGCTGTTTATTCCTTTCTCAGGTGTTTCAAATGGTCTTCTTGGATTACTGGCTTCTGACTTTATTGTGTTCGCTTCTTGCCAAGTTCTTCAATCTTCTGATCGACCTATTTTAGGGATGTTTTTTCCTTATTTTTCTTAATTTTTTTATAAACATTTGTTCTACCACTTTGTCTCTCTTCATTTTATCAGTGATCTTATTCATACCGAGATTGGTGGGTGAATGGCAAAGCTCTGTCCTCGCATTCGGGAGGTCGTGGGTTTGAATCCCCGGCCGCCCATCCAGAATGGGGATTCCCCAGATCATTCCAGGCAATTGGCATGATGGTTCCTTTAATAAGGCCATGGCCGAAAACCTTCCCATTCCTTGCACCCAGTAGTCCCTTCCCACCTCAAATGACATCAACGAGGCGTAAAGCAATAAGAAAAAATCTCTCCTTCCACATTCGCGTGTCTATTAGCGAATACGGTTGAGGATAGATAAAATGCTTTCGGGTAACTAGCCAAGTGAGTCAGTTTGTGAATCACGACGTTTCGGCAGTCATAGAATGACGCCACTGCCAACCCGACAGAATTTTATCTTTATGCAATGCCGAGAAAACTTCCAGTGTTACGTGATTGATTATATCAATAATTACCTTATGGTATTAACAAAACATTGGGGAGAGAGAGAAAGAGAACAAGCAGGGATTCTATTAAGTATGAACGTGTCGCTAATAGACATGTGATGAAGTCCAGAAGGGACTACAGCTCTGACAATAAAATAAATGTAAAAAAAAAAAAGACAAGAGCGTGCACTTTCTACTTTAAGTCTGTTTATTTTCGGGGATTTTTTTTTTTGTTATATTCTTAGGAATGTAATACTATGATAGTTAAATAAGGAGTGATATATTCGATCTTTGCAATAAAAATTTCCAAATATGAACTAAATAAACATGTTGCTCCATGATTTGTAAACCAAAATTGAAATTTTGTGTATTCTGAGGAAACTCTACTGTGGCCTCATCTGTTCATTTGGGCGTTCTATACAACGAGACCAAATTCGTGACGAACAAAGCTGTCAACACATAAACTGCCGAGTATGTTCTCTACCGTGCCCTATCTCGCGCACTTAACGACCAGCACTACCTTGTATCTTACGAATTGATGCTACTTATGGTCTCAACCAAAAGTAACTGGATGTTAACGTTTACGAATCTCTAGAACTTAAATTAATATGCCAAAAAAATTGTAGACGCAAAATATAGAATACGCACGAGATTTCTCTCTTTTACGTTATGAAATTTAATACTTGTTTAAGGTGTCTACTCTTTGAGTTCTTCATATAAACATATAAGGAGTATTGTGTAGAATGAACGCTTACTTCATGGAATGCGAAGAAGTTTGCTGATAACACAGTAACATGAAATTCTAAAAAAATAAAAATAAAAACCAATAGGCAATCACTGGAAAATGCCGACGGAAGCGATAACTTAAAACTATGATATAACAATAGATTTTTGAATTTTCAAATTAATTGTAATATCAAAAATTAAAATTCAATTTGTAAACGAAAATCAATCATTTTGCCATTTCAATATACGTATTTTCAACCTGAAATTTTCATACTACATGCTAATAAATCCTAAATTTGAGAAAGACAATTTGCATATGTAGGTTTTAAATGCAATTTTTTTATTTTATTTTATTTATTTATTTATTTTTGCAAATTTTTCAATCCAAAATTTTGTTAATATAAGTTAATAAACAGTAATTTTACATTAGTAACAAAATTTTCAGCATTCAACACATTTATCTAAATTATTATAACATTTTATAGATTTTTTAAATTTTAAAACCGAGCGTGGTGGGTGAGTGGTTAACGCTCTGGCCTCGCATTCGGGAGGACGCCGGTTCGAATCCTCGTCCGTGCATCCAGATTTGGGATTTCCATTGTTTCTCTAAATCACTAGGCGAATGCCGGGATGTTTCCTTCAAGAAGGCCATGGCCGAATTCCTTCCCGTTCCTTATCCCCCCCTGTCCCATCCCACCTCTAATGACCTCGAAGTAGACATCGACGAGGCGTTAAACCATTAGTAATAATAATAATAATAATTTTAAAATCCGCTTGAAAACTATTACCGAACAACTAGAAATCTGTTTTACCACCCTAGTAGGATAATTCCTAACCCACTATAAAATACTCATTGCATGATGAATTGCAGAGGTTATATATATATTTTTCTTTTTTCTAGCGCAACAAGTCATACTTATCGCTACAGATATGCTGTTAACATTACCATGTTCATGACGCGAACTTATAAGAGTTTACCCATCCAAAAGTCTCCCAGAGCGCCTGAAGAAGTTTTCACTTCAAAACTAAAAATGTAACTTAGTCCACAATCCGAAGGTTGGTCAAATCATCCCGAAGATGTATCAAGCTATGGTGTCAGAGGGAGTATGGCCAATTCATTTTCTCAGGGGCCTACAGTTTAACGTGGAATCAGAACCACGGAATGTACCGGCGTAGCTCATATAATCAAACACAACTCCTAAAAATTACTGCTCTCCTCGCGATTTGAACCTGTGACCCGAGAAACTTTCGGAAATAAGCGTTTTAACCACTGAGCTACCGGACCGCCTTGTTTTGAAATATGCGTGTGCTAAGCACTATCAAAATCGGATAAAAACTGTGGGTTTGTGTTAATAACATTTTAAAAAATTGAGGGGGGTATCGGGGAAGAAAAAGGGGGGGGCGCTGTTTTTGCCAGAAACACACAACTCGCCAAATTTTCATAGCAATCGGATAAATAATATAGGAGCACATAGAAGATGAACAAACAAACTTTAATTTTAATAAACTAGATACAAGTATAATCTATAATTTCGCCGCTGTCCGAGCGTAACAAGTCATGCTTACAGCTACAGATACACAGCATGTCGGCGAGGCGAACTGATAATATTTTACCTATTCAAAATTGACCAACATACCTATAGAAGTTTCCACTTCAACAATGTCAACATACCTCATCCCAAACAATTCATCACTGCGCAATACTCAAAATTTGACATAACGTTTACAGATAATAATCGCTCATGTCTAACGTACGAGAACTTGTGGAAAATAATGGAATTTAGAGCGCTAGTGTCTCGAATGTCAAGCTATTGCTGACAGCAAGAACATTTTTCTGCGCGTGCGTACATTTGGTTAGACTTGAGGATGTGTGTTAGCGTATAGGTCTGTATCTCAGTGATTAGTCTGTTGCGAAGTGCTGAGGAGTGCATATCGCCTTTCTGCTGACTTCCGGCAGCCTTGTCAGGCCAACTGCAGGTCGACAATCATTCTGTTGACTTTTTCTTATTGGAGTAAGTATGCATCAATGGCGCTTATATAAAACAGAGTTTAAACACGTTTCACTATTATTTCGACAGAGTGTTTACAAGACCGTGAAAATGATAAATGGGTGGTACTGAAACTAGACGTTAAAGGATTTTATGGCATTAAGGCAGATTATATTACGAATCCAGCGTTATTTAAACTGGAGAACTATAAACTGATTTAGACGCCGGAAATTTAAACGTAGCGATGGAAATGTCTTCATTATACTTGCTGGTGAAGGTAGATTAAGATATACAGTTTACTACTTGAATATAAAGCGAATTATCTTATCACATCCCCGAAGTCACATGCAAATGTGCTCTACGTGGCAACTGACAGAGTTGGTACAGATATAAAGTAGGTAACGAAGTGAGAAATGCGTACGCCGGCGAATTGATTGCTACACTGTGTTTCTACCGATTTCCTTGACGTGTAGTTCACCCTGCCACCAGCCGCCAACAGACGCCGAGAGCTGACAAGTCCAAACCCGACTCGCTGGCTGGGCGACACGACACGTAATCTCCACTGTCCTGGTAACTGCAGACGTGGAGTTTTCGGTTTACAGGACTATAGAGTGGTCTCCGGAGAAAGTAAAAGAATTTAATTCTCATTTATGCGAATGTATAAAAGTTTTGTGGAAAACGAAATGTCTCAATTACGAAGACACAGTTAAGGTTTTGAAGGGGATGTATAAGAAGTTTACTTATTCAGCATAAGTACATTAAAGTAATTTCCAGAATTTGAGGAATCGGGTAGCACATAACATCTAATTTCCCGAATATCATTATCCCCTTTAATTGGTGAAGGAACATAATAATGAGACTAAGTAGTTCTAAAATAAAATTTGCTATTCTATTTGGTATTTTAAGAATAGATAAAGCGAAAATAAGCGGAAGTGGGATGAAAGAAAATTATCGAAGTAGTTAGACGTACTTCAATGCACTGAAGTTGGAAATTTCTGGTTTGACTGCCTTTTCAGCTCAATATAGTTTGGCCATTTTAATATTTTCTTTAGTATCTGCAATCGTGAAGCAATCTGTTTATTTGCCAACATGCCTCACACTTATTAGTCATAAAATAGTTTTTGGATTCATCTCTCACTTCCTTCAGCGTAGCTGTACCCGTATAAATGTTCCTCATTAAAATGAATATGTGCCTGTTTTCTATGGGATACTTCCACCACGCTAAAGTTATTGCTCGTTACCACATCTGATTGTCATTCCATTTCCTAAACATGCATTTCAATTCAATAACAAATCATGAAATATGCCTATTGAGAATACAACGAATCCGACTTAAGAGCAATAGGTTTTCTCGAAGCAATAAATCTGTTTGTTCAAATCCCAAAACTGTTTAGACCGTTCAACGAACCCATGAGAGGCGATGATTAAAAATTTGACTGGGTGCTCGTTGTTCACGAAAGGGGTGAGGTCTTAATAGTGAGTTTTCATTGCAAATGTGTCATCTACAAAAAGGATGAATGGCACTGACATTTTGTTTCCATGTAATGTTTATGGTTTGATTGTTTGTTCCAGTTCATTACTCAAATCGCAGCTAGAAAAAACCAGTGCGTTAAAAATTTCATCATTGGAACAAACGCAAATATAAATGAAATTGCAATTAGCTTCTACGACTACTAATAGAAACACGTTTTTCGTGTCTTTGTAACTTTAATATGTATTGATAGTGTTATCTGTAGCTTGCAGAACTACGTTTCCGTCCAGTGCTCCGAGGCAATGTAGTTCCATTGTCTCTCAGAATATGATGCTATCACAAACCATTTCTCCACGTTTTATGCCAATTGAAATGAGAGAACAATAATAGGTTTAATAAATCAATGGGTAACACGCCTGTAGTAAATAATTAATATAATTCTTTTTTTGTTATTAGTCTCTCAACTGTTTGATAAAATCCTCACACATTGAAATAATATTTCTTCTCATTACAACCAATCAATGTATGTGCTTCACCTATTCTAATCTTTGTCTTCCTCTGCGATTCCTTCCCTGGACAATTCGTCCACTAACAAGTTAAACGCAAGTCAACAAATGTAACCCACCATTCTTTCTTCTTGTTAAGACATTTAAACAAACTTCTTCTCTCCCTCATCATTTCCAAAATACTTTGATTTCGTACCTTATCGGTCCACTTCATTTAAAGCCTCCTTCTGTAGCACCATGTTTCAAATGTTTCAATATATCTCTAAGTCCAAGCTTCACTTTCATTAATAGATTTAGAAACTTCTTTCTAAGACCTAGATAGATATTTAAAAATAAGAGCGTTCGGCCATCAGCTTGTAGTTTTTTTTTTTTTTTTTTTTTTTTTTTTTTTTTTTTTTTTTTTTGTCTTATTTATCATTATTATGATTTATTTGCATGTTTATTGATTACCGAGTAATTGCGAAAAAGGTGCGAAATGAATTTATAACGATTTATAAATCTAAAACCGTTACAAATCGACAGTTCATTTTAACCACAAAATGACTAACGGACGGAAGGTGTATTTCCTTTTAAAATGAAATAAACGATTCAAAAATCTTATATATATAAAAATCAATGTTTGTCTGTCTGTCTGTTTGTCCTCTAGGCACTCGTAAACCGTTCATCCGATTACAGTGAAACTTTGGTGAGTTGTCGAGTGCGCGTCTGCGAAGGTCCCTGACAAAAAAATAAATAAAAAAACACCGCCTCTTCCCCTTTACACCCCTTAATTTAAACATATCCACATATTTTATCCAATTTCGATGGAAATTTTCACACGTATACTTTAAAACAAATTGAAAAATACTGCCCAATATGGTTTCAAAAAACGCAACCCCTCATCCCCTTCAGATCACCCGAATTTAGACAAACCCACAGATTTTATCCGATTTTGACGGAAATTTGAATACGTATACTTTAAAGCAAACATATAAAATCTCCCACGCAATTTCAAATCTGGCGCCGTCAGCGCATCACCACCTTTCACCTTTGACAGTAAGAAAATAAGATGGTCACCGAAAACAAGCGAATTGTAGAAGACGCAATGTTTATATCGTGTACACAACAGCAAAGACAAATGGCTGTAATGGAAACATGCTTTGGAGAGAAAGCAAAGATGTGTGGTTACTATCCTGAAATCCACTAATGTAAATAGTAAGTGTAAATAATAAGAAAATGTATTAATTTAGAGTTATGTCAAATAAGTTTGTAAATCAAATGTAAATTTAAAATAGATTCGTCGCTGATGATGCCTCGTGGAGAGGTGAAACGCGTACGGCAATAAACCTACACAATACAATTGCATTGGCGTTATTTTATGAATTAATAAAAATATTGCCTATATATGATTTCCAAAAACACAACCTCTCCCTTTCTACCACCTCCCCTCTTAATTTACAATAATCTTTATAGAAACTCAGTTTTTACCCGATTTTGAAGGAACTTTGCACACGTATACTTTAAAACAAACGGAAAAATTCTGTCTACATTTGGTTTCTCAAAGCCCACCCCTTTTCTCTTTTACCCTCTCTCCTCTTATTTTTCCAATAATCTTTATACAAACCCACAGTTTTTATCTGATTTCGATGGAACTTTGCATACGTATACTTTAAAACAGGGAGAAAAATACTGTCTACATTTGGTTTACAAAACACAATCCCTCTCCCCTTTTCCACCCCCTTAATTATTGTCAATGTTCTTTATATAACGCTACAGTTTCTATCCGATTTTGAAGGAAGTTTTTACACATATACTTTAAAACAAATTGAAAAATACTGTTTACATTTGGTTTTCCATAGGCCAACCCCACGCACTTCCCCCATAACCCTAATTAAGCAAAATCTACGCTTGAAACCATTCAGTTTTTGCCAATATATTCAAAACTATGGACAAATTAGCGAAAGTCGATAGCGATAATCTTATATTATTCATTTCCTGTTAAACAGCAATGAATCGATTCCGATCGGACAGTTGCTGACCAAGAAATTCAAACTCGAATTTTAAAAATTATTTCATAGCTTTTGTGACAACACACAAATCTACAACTTTTATTCGATATCAATGGTAGTTTGCACACATAAGCTTTAAAATAAGTGAAAATGATGTTTACAGTTAGTTTACAAAACTGCGCCTTGCTTTCCCCTTTCACTCCTCTTGAGATTCATTTACACGTGTAACTGTTCCGTATTTAGCATATATCTCCAAAACGAACCGAGAGGTTTTTGTATATATGGCGAATAGAATCACCAAAAGTATTGTACATCCAAGGCCATTGCAATGAACTTTTAAATTGACTAAAACAGTAATTATAATTTATTTGTAGATATCTCATTTTAGCTAAATACAAACTTTCAAATGTATCAACTAAATCCAAATGTTTTCTCAAGTCTAGCAATAGCGAAGCATTGCCGGGTCAGCTAGTTCTTAATAAAAACAACACCCCGTCCTACAAAAATGGTCGTTATGCTATGAAATTGATTGTACTATGATAGCACTGAAAACATTATTTAAAACAAATATTACTTTACAGTATAGTATGATTGATATCCAGCTGATACTATAAAAACATGCCAAATAATAAAAATATGAAATTTTTGAAATAGGGACACGCAATAGTATATGAGCTCAATAATCACCTTTAAGGTCTACAATTCAATCAGATGTATTATCAATGCAATTGTATCTGAAGCATAACATATGCGGGCGACTAATTTTGCTCTGCTTGGTATTAAGTATCCGGGAATTAAAAGTCTTATCGGATGGAGATATCCACTCAGGGCGTCTTTTGGATGGCCTCTTCCAGAAAAAGATTCATGCGTAAACACTCGTCGTTAAAGTTCGAGGAAATGTTATAACTAGAAACCGGATTATATGCATTTGCATGTTTGCATATGCATTTGCATATTAAGCCCGTTTTCACAGGGTATTGCATATTTTACCTAAAACGTAGTGATGATGCATATTTTTGCTATATTTACAATATTTTTCGGTAATGAACCTAGTTAATAAATAAAATCTTTACGTTCTACCGGCAGATCCTATTAGCAGCACAGCTCTCAGTCAACGACTCGCTGAAAAACAATGGCCTACATTTAAGAATGTTAAATAAGTTAATTAAAACCAACAAAAAAATCGTTTATGGCCTATAAAAAAATTCCCAAATGTGCCTTTACCTTCGTAATCAGTTTGGATGGGCGACGTGGGTAAAGCTGTACCTACTGTTTTACAATGAAAATTTAGAGGCCATTAAAGCTGTAGTAAATGACTTTGATAGTGGAAGACCGCTATGGAAGTTTGTTAGTAAAAGGAAGCATTTAATAATTCTAGTATTAAAACCATAGCTGTGATTAGCATTCGCTTTTCCCACATAGCTGCGAGAATTAAAAAGCTTGAAACTCATGGTTTGAGTTTGACAATCTATTCAGTTAACAAATAAAATTCGCATGGGCCAGAGATATTCTTGTGTAAACTTAAAGTTTGGAAATATTTTGAACAATAACCAAGGTTTTGAACCTTTGTTTTCAAAATTGATAGTTTTAGTAATGGGACGGGTGAACGTTTTCCAGAAACAATGACTGCTAACACGGCACTAAATTTCAGATACTGCCCAGTTACATCAGTGAATGTGGAACGGTCCACTCATAAAAATATTTTGAGAGATCAAAAACAATGTTACTATTGAATATTTGTAACAGTACCCGATTGCATGAATAAAAGTAAAAAAAGTTAAATAATTGTTAACTATCTAATATATTATTCAACTACTTACTAATTGCATGCTGATTTTGAAATAAAATATCTAAAAATTACTATTTTTAATTAT
>CM061919.1:15580382-15637411 GCA_031002005.1 Vandiemenella viatica
TGTGAAAAAGTGAGTTTGTTTCCCGTCTCTTGGTCGGTGAATTAATTTTTAATGTCTGCCTGCTCCAATGAACGGAATTTATGGTTTTTCGTACCTTCTTCGGTGAATATCTGTCGGTGGGTTTTTGAGGCTACGAATTTTGAAAGGAATAACGTATGGTAGGTTTGAGAAATAGGCTTGAAAAAATTACATGCTGATTGGTTTGACATCATGTATTCACTTCAGAAATGTCTGTAGGGAAAGAAACTGGTTTTCAAATCGACAACTTTGCTTTAGTTTAGGAGCTATTAATTCATCGAGGTCACACTTACATACATCAGTAAACCCCTTCAATGCCTCTTTGAGTTCAAAAAGTGTCTGTGTTTCATTACACACAATTTAATACATCCTTTAAAATACACGGAATGTAGGTGACACTCGTGAGCTATATTGTATTGTTCATAACGAATCCAACATGATGTGACTAATTGAGTTTGTTTCCCGTCTCTTCGTCGGTGTATTAATTTTTAATGTCTGCCTGCTTCGATGAACGGAATTTTTTTATGGTTTTCCCTACCTTCGTCGGTGAATGTCTCTCGGTTTCAATGAAAGGATTTCACCATTGATGGGTTTTTGAGGCTACGAATTTTGAAAGGAATAACGTATGTGTGGTATTGCTATACTTTATCACAATAATTTCATTTTTTAAACTTTTTAACGTCTCTCTAACAACGTGGCCTTTTGAGACGGGGAAAGGATGGGGAGCAAGGAATGGGAAGGAATTCGGCCATGTCCTTTTGAAGGAAGCATCCCGGAGTGATTTGGGGGAAACCATGGAAAACCCAAATCTGGATGTCCGGAAACGCCGTCCTCTCGAATACAAGGCCAGAACGCTAAAACAGGGTACTTTTTTTTAACGTCTCTCTAACAACGTGGTCTTTAGAGACGGGAAAGGAATGGGAATGAATTCGGTCATGGCCTTTTGAAGGTAGCATCCCCGACATTCACTTGGAGTGATTTTGGGAAACCATGGATGCCTGGATGGGGATTCGAACCTCCGTCCTCCCGAATGCGAGGCAAGAACGCTAAATAATTTCATGAAAACACGTACACACAGAATTCTTCCTCGGTTTTATATGTGAAGTTTATGACGGTTTTTCCCATATCGAACGTTAAAAGGAAACATTTATGCTTTTCGACTTATTTTTTATTCAAGGCAGGCTGGCGCCATACTCTCTAGGTATGAAAACTAAAATTTTGATTTTCGTTTTGAAATTGACGAGTTGGAACGGCTTTTTCAATAAAAACACCGCGGCCGGACTCGAACCGGCGACCTTCGGCACTCTAGCCCCAACGCTATCGATGTCTGTTCACGTAATATCCGTTGATGTGGACTTTTTTATTTTTAGTAAAAAAAATTGCAATGATTTACGCTTAAGTATATTTCACGACACAGAACCGAAGAAAATGTGTAACACGGTCTGACAAAATTATCTCTACACATTGTATTTCTGTATCATCACCATCGCGTGGAGGTAATGAACCATCGGTTAGATGGCTAACACATAATTACCATGGAATACCTTGGGATTCTGATGGCGTTTCCTTCAGCAAGATGTGCTCTATACTACATGCAATAACCAATGAGGATGATTCAATCATTTACGTTAAAGGACTGGAGAAGGCTCGATGGTTACAGAAAATTATCAGGAAGAAAGTATGCTACAATATAGAAGATTTAGGATGTCCACCACTGCGAGAACTCAAGAAAAATAATTTGAGAAAACTTTGTAACTTAAATATATTTTGTAATAATACGTGTGCAATTGAAAATGTATTTTTAATCGCCAATTGGTGGGCGAAATAAAAAAGATTTTTTAAAAAATGTATATACTATCTTATTATTTAATTAGGATAGGCGAAATGATAAAAGAAAAATCTGGTAAAATGATTTTAGTTACTCAAAATTCATGTACAAATCAAATTTTTTAGTTGCAAAAAGTCAATTGTAGAACTGTGGACTGAGGGACACTAATTATTACCACATACGTCATCACCACCTCTGCTAAATACATCAGTTCCTTTGAAATCTTGTTCAACTTTGCGTTTAACATAGTCATACACTAACAGTTTTTTATATGCTTTAATTTCCAACTTTAAAACGTTCATAGACTAGTGTTGAACAGGGGCTGTATGACACTTCATTGACATGTACACTATCAAAATGCAAATCTATCAGGCCATTCACAGAACAACGGGGAAGTCACGAATCACTTTCACTGATAACGTATTCACAAACTCGTTGTAGTACTTGGTAACTTGATAACTCCAGGTTGATGGCGCCGGTCACTGCTGGCAGGGCGTCGACCATGTTGTCCCATGTTGATTCGCCGAGAAACACACCATAGGCAGGCACAGCATTGTTGTAAAACCATATAGTTTTCGCTCCAGCCACTGTTCGGGAAGAGATGGTGTGGTTGCCGAGCGAAACACTCGTTTGCAGATGCTCAGTGTTGTTGAAAAAGCCACCAATTGTATAGACCATCTGTCTCAGTACATCCCACTCATCATGTGTGAGAGTGACTTTATTGTACCCAACTTTTTCGAGTACAACTACTGGATTAAATTCCAGTTTTGGTGACAAACCAACAGTGATACGCTTGGTGTCACTGCTGTTTAACTTGTAGCATGTTGAAAACAGGAGAACCTCACTAGCCATAGTGAACTGGACTTGACGATCGCCGACCGGGAACTGAGGGCTAGCTGGCTGGTGTGATGGTCTTTATACTCCGGCAGTGACGTCAACAGCCACTTCTGTATCAAACAGTATACATCTGAGAGGAAGTGGATTCGTGACCATCATACTCGATTTCCCGATTAATGGATGAACTAATCGTCCATTGTCTACTTAAACCAATGGGTCCATTTAAACTCCTCGAAGATAAGACTTTAATTATATTTAAGTTACTCGGTAAAGGTGGAATTGGTATACGCAACACACGATGACCACTAGGAAATAAAGTGATAGACGAATCCATAGTTTTGTCGCCGCGATACGACTTGTCTGACGTCCGCATTCCAGAACAGGGATGAGGAAATAGTTGCAGGCGAGCACACCTGTGTAAACACGCCCCGGGCGGCGCAATTTCCCCGCTAGCTGGGGGAGTGGAATATCTGCGCCCAAAGAAATTAAGCCCTTGGGAGATGCTGCCATCTGTGCGGCCGGTCGAGGAACTAACGGCCCCGCCATCTTGGTCGGCCGGTCCGCCATCTTGGCCGGCCAAAGAACTAACGGGGCGGCCATCTTGTGACGTCACGGGTTTTCCCGGTTTCTGGCTTGGTTCCCCCTTGTCCTCCTACTGAGAAGGGTGACAGGAAACACCTTTTTCGTTGTCTCTCTTTGCACTTATCTGTCTCCTATAAGATGTTACAATAAGAACCGTTGAGGAATTGACTGTAGCTTTACGTGAGGAACTGTAGCTGGTTAGCAGGATTCGCCTGTAGCTACACATAAAAATCCGTGGAAACTAGAATCCTTATCACATCAGCGTAATTTGAACCCTGGTCCCTCCGCACGCTTCTTCGGCCCAAAGTGTCGGAGTTATTTATTTCATTTCATTTGTTAGTCAACCCTTAGTGTGAATTCCTAAATTGACAGTCTACGAATTGGTAGTTTCCCACTTAATGGATTGATTCACCGGCGGTCAGTAAGGTCCGGATCAAACCTTATTGGCACTAATAGTTTAGAACTCTCACACTAGTTGTGTAAGACTTCTATTGTAAAATTATTGGTATCCTTATTATAAGTTCTAAAAATACACGAAGTCACTTCAATAGGCCTTGCGATTTGTATGAGGAGTACAGGAATAAGCTCCATAACCGAGGCACAAATATATAATCTTATGTTTTCCCGGTGAATCTGATGCTTGAAGATCTCTCGGGCATGAGGCCGGATCAATTGATCGTTGATGAACGAGTTTTCGACGGCGTAACGTGCCATCGCCTTCAAAAATTCGTTCATCCACGATCAATTGATCCGGCCGCATGCCCGGGAGCTCTTCCAGCGAGGCGCAAATAGTTCTGTAATTTGAAATGCATATTTACTCAGGTAAATAGAAAGATGAACCGTCGTCTTAGATTCTGTTCTGCTAACTGGAGAATGGAATGGATTTCTAGTTAATAGCTATACGTACTGCTGCAGCGAGAAAGTTTGCATTCTGTATCGGCTAGCACCATTGCAACTGCGATATCAGTGACAAACTTTTATAGTGGTTATGAGCACTGATAACAGTCTCCGAAAATTTCATTGTAAGGCTTGCTGGTTCCATGCTTGGGCGTTTCTAATTCACTCGTTGTCAGAAATACTACCGGAGTTAGCAGTACGACTTACTAGCAAATTACAATTTGTTTATGCTAGTTTATACTTTCTAAGTATCACTGGTGCGTTTGAACTTGTGAATGTGGAATATTCGAGTATCGATATAGGTAATAAACCTAAAATTTGTAACGAGATGGTCGGTATGTGTGCTGAAATCTGTCCAAACACAGTAAATAGTCCCCCCCCCCCTTTTCCAAATGATAAGGTTCACTACTCTTTTGGAAACTAATAGATGTCGCAAAATGCGAAATAAGCTATTTAACGGCGTCAAAATTCGTTCGATTGCTGTGAGGCAGGCCTTCTCATTATTCTCACTGTCGCGTTAAATCAGTCGCAGAGTGTTCCCGAGCAGGAATCATCCTAATCTATGTCGAGGTCGGGTATTCCACCTCCATCACCTTTGTTCATTATTACATAGTGGATAGCGATTTTACTTTTAACGAGTCTCACGGTTCGACGAGAATACATTGAGTGTACAGGTTTACATGCGTATCACCGGAGCTGGTAATGATGCTATACAATACATACGCTCTGTAAGGTGAGTAAAGTGTAACCCTTCAAATGTCGAAAGGACTTACCGTGACGCACCAAATATAAAATTTTGACATAGGTGTAGGACATGTATTAGAGCGGAAGGTCGTCAGTTTTAATTTTAATGTAACTTCTAAAATAAAAATATCAATTAATCTTATTAGCACCTTCATTCATGACACATAACGAAAGCAGTTGGTGAATTAAAGGAAATTAAAAAGTAACTAAAACTTGTAAAGCGAAAATTTTGTATTTAATAGTTCCACAGTTGAAGGGACCTTGTACAGTGTCGTGAGATGGAGGGGATAAATACCGATTTAATTAGCGATAAATCGTTACGAGTGGAAGGCTGAATGTAAAAAGAAGCTGCACAGTAATACGACAGCCGGCATAAACATGTCGCTGTGTGTAATACATATCAGATAAATGTAGTGGGTTTGTCGTCACAGGTGGCGATATATGCTATAGAAAAAATAAGCAGCTCCGCTTGATAGTTTGTAAACAAATTAAATGATAGCTGTAAAAACATACCAATGTAATAGGTAATGAACCGCACGTGTTGGAAACGATATTTCTTCACGATAATAGCGTGAAATTTTGGCTATGAATCCCAAGCACTTTGATATGTTAAATGTTTTGGCGGAAAATGGTAGAAAGTAGCCGTAGACAATTATTTTTAAAACATTATTGATTTAAAAAATATAAAGTAGAAAATAGGTGGCATAGATGAAACATTTGATATATAACTGCACACTGACAATTCTTTGTGGTCTCGGGTAGTTCCTGCTTCAAAACTTACTTTTATTCCTTAAATTCTTTATTTCAAAGAATAAATTTTCATATGTAGTTTACATTCGATCAAACTGAAGTAAGCGAGTTACAGAAAATGTAACTCGCGTAAGAAACTTCAAATTAGAATTAAATTTGTAGAATGTATTACTGAGATAACTAAACATGGGTGGAAACATTGGAGGAAAATACTACAATATTATAGCACAGGTAAAAATCATTGTTTCTCCCACTGGCTGAAGTATTTTTGAAACACGCAGCGCAGAATGGAAGATGTTTTACTGTGGAAATGATAGTCACATCGTTTGTTTATTGCTGCAGGATTTTGATTGTATCTTGGACATGGTCAGTAACAGACATAACGGTGAATTTGAGGACGGCGAAGGAGTAGTGTGGTTATATGACAAAAGCGCACAGTGACAAAAGCACACAACCCAAGTTCGGTGGGTGGTTACCTGCTGTTGAGAATTCTAAGAAAAATTATTCCCTGAGTATCCAGCACGGCTCATCTGCTTAGGCTCTTATTACTTTCGTGTCATTCGTACAGTGCAGTTTAGAGATGGGTAAACAGCTTTTTTTTCCAGTAATACGTTATTCAGTTATTGCTTCTTTTTTCTCACTACTTCTTTTAGCCGATATAAATAGCATAAGTTATTTCTTTTTCGACGTAATATCTGTGGACACGCCATTAAAATCTCTGCTCAGAAACACTCTTCTCCTCTTTTTTAAAAAAGCTGCTTAACGTCTCTTAACAGCGAGGTCTTAAGAGACGGGAAAGGATGGGGGCAAGGAATGGGAAGGAATTCGGCCATGGCTTTTTGAAGGAAGCATTCCGGCATTTGGCTGGAGTGATTTGGGAAACCATGGAAAACCCAAATCTGGATGACCGAACGGGGATTCGAACCGGCATCCTCCCGAATGCGAGACGAGAACGCTAACCGTTACACCACCACTCTCGGTACGCTCTTCTCGTGTTGTAAATAGCCGGAAATTACGTCAAATAACCAGATGTCACCAAAATAGCGACCACGCCCCTAAAAGTAGTGAAATGGCCGTGACGTTGCAAAAAAAACTGCTTATTAGCGACCACGCCCTAAAAAGTAGCGGAATAGCGATACGTCATCAAAAGCGGCTTCCTAACAGTTGTTGCTTCCAGAATAACTGTCAGAGACATTATATACGCCTTGTGTTTATTTTTTTGTTTAGTAAGTGGCAGTGTAGAGTGATACCTTTGGAAAGTAATATCGAATTTAAACACTTGGACCACCTTCAGCGGTTTGTGTATAACGTGAGCAAACAGGATGAAATGAAGTATTAGTGAGTTATAGACGTACGATAAATGAAAATAATCCGAAGTGGGCACTGTTTATTACGTGTTAATATATTTTTCTGTTTGAAACTAATGAATTTGTGTTAGGAGTTTTACTAACATATGCAACACTATAACAAATGTAACGATACGCGTTGCTACTCACAAATAACAGGAAATTAACTTTGCTGAAAGTAAAAAAAACTTTGGGCCTGGCTATTAATTCGCGTTAACTTTTGTGTAGCTGTAGTGATTTGCACTGTATATTTTATATATGGAGTAAATGTGTTCCAATAAAAGACCAGCTGCAATTTAAATATGAAGTTCCAGGCGAACATAAAAGTAATATGAGATGTAAATATGTTTTGCTGTTTGAAACTAACTTGTGGGAATATTAAAACAAATATGGCAATGTTACCTATTTGTTAAGAATCTGTAAATGAACCGATCGGAAATCAAACATTAGTGTGGGATGAAGTTTTGTGTGGCAGTGTAAACATTTATTTCGATCTGGAAGAAAATGTAATGATGTTTGACGCATATTATTCCATATAGAGTGAATATGCTTTTCCTCCTCCATAAAGTTTTCCTGAACTTGAATAACTGATTGCATAAGGTTTATGTAACCAAGTTGTATGCTATTTTATTACACCCTTTATTCAGAACTCAGTTTCAGTTTTACTTTCAGAATAACAAAGTTGTTATAAATGTGTGTGGGTAGTTTTTATCTTAGTTTGAAGGGCGAAAATTAGATTGTGACATGCGTTTCCAACATTGTGACCTTAAGAATGTTTTGCTTTCACAACAATTCTTTTTATTCATAATGGAGCATGCAAATGTGGCACACATATCAATATGTTTTAATTTATGTACCAGAGCTAGTTTTCTGTAACAGTATATACTCTTTTTTTTTTTTTTTTTTTTTTTTGTACCCAAACTAAAACTGGAATCATATTTGTCCACTTTCACTTCAGTACTGTCGTTTTTCATGCTTATTTTCACAAACATCCCTTATTATTTCAGCTTGTTATATCAAACTTCAGTAGAACCTCTTACGTACTATTAGTTATTTAGTTTGTGTAGCCTTTGCTGAAGTAAATAAATATCAACCTTCTGCCTCACTCTGCAAGTTCACAATGAAATTTATCAACTTTGCACCACTTGCCAACAATTCTTAAATTGTATACAAGTAAGATAATACTTCAGTCATTCATTCAATATACCTTACCCTGCACCACAAATCTGGCACAAATTTAAATCTAATTACGTTTTGACTTATGATTGTCGAAATTTATCTTTAAGACGTCTATTATTCAGAAGAAATATTTATCTATTCAAAGGGAAATTTTAGACCTTTTAAGTGCTACAGAGAAATACTAGCAAGATAAAATTGATAAATAGTAACTAATGATCCCAAGACTGATGCTTTGAGCAATCTTCCTATAGTGTAACATTATGTTTTTTTGTTTTTTTTTAGGCTATGTTCACAAGCAAAAAATATTTGCCAGATAGTGCTGTTATAACGACTACTATAAGCAAGTTACAAACACTAGTTAACAGTATTATTTATTTCTCTGTGGTTTACCAGTACTGTCAGCACATTCAACCAAACATGAAAAATCGTACTATTGTCTATTCATACGTAGTCTGAATGTAAAGTAATGCATTGCAAGTAAATTTAATTGAAATTTAAATGCTTTTTGCATCTTCTAGAAGTTTTATTTGTCAAATATTTAAGCAACCTGGAAAACAGTGATACTGTGATGCTCCAGCCGCCTTTGTGCTTGCAATAGCAAATAATTTCATAATCTAAAATTTTTCTTGCACTGATATATATTGAAGCGTTGAAATCTTGGCAGGGAATGGGTGTCAGATTTGCTCTGAACAAAAGATTTAGATACATAACTAAACCTTTTTTTCCCATTTGCAATACTTAATACTTTTAATTATAAAAAAGAATTATCAATCACCTTCTTTACTATAATCATCAAATATAATAAAAACTGTATATTATGGGTGCCACACTACATGAGACTACTATATGCTTACTTTGTTAACAAAAATACTCGTGTTTTTATTAAAGTTATATTTGTCCGGACTAGCTCAAACTAAAACAATTTTAATAGGCATGCGAAGACCTTACCCAGCGAATTGCTTCACCCAGGATCGTTCACTGGTGTATTGATCCTAAAAAATATTTTCAGTAAATATTTTAATCACCTTACCATTTTTTACTTGGTGCTATATTAACTCGTGTATTGCTACTCGAAGCGACCGTAGACTTTGTCAAACCTCAGGTTTCCACTTCACTACTTAGGTGAAATCCCCGCTGAAAACACACTTCGAATGGTAACTTTACACTTCCTAACACAGCTGTGATTTTCAACCACTAAGCTGTCTTGTTTGCTCGACTACCTGTCGGCTAGTGCCTACCTCCTCCGGCAACCGATACACCTTTGTCATTTGGCGGGCGAAATCCACCGGCCAATCGGATGTCTTCAGCCACTTGTCAACCACCGCCGTTCCCATTGCCACATGGAAGAGCAGTTTCTGCCAACGCCGAGAAGGCGTCGGCTGTATTTGGGGAGGGGTACCTATTGCCCTTTGGCAGTATTTGCCCCTACATTTTCTTTTAGCAGTAAAATTTCATTACATTTCTGGGCTGGTCCATTGCTATTTGCTCTATGGGTGGAAAACATCTTAAGATTCCGTCCATAGGTGGCATGACCTGTCTCTCTAACCAACTATCCCGTTCACACAATGTCCCTATTAATACACTAAATTATGGAGTGACACTGTTCACTACATTACCTGCAATCATTTTAACTTATTTTACCAATAGTGGAAATCTTGGCTTGGTATACAGGAATTAGGTACAGGATTAATTTTAAACAAGACAAAGGTTACATCCCACTTTAAAACTAGCGCTTTTCAATTGTTTCTCCATCGTTTGACGGCTATTGCAATTAATAACGGGAAATATTAGCATAAGCGCTTTGCGACGGTCTTGTCGTTTGATGGTTGCTATCGCAGTTAATAACTGCTTCAACTGACAAAGACTCTATAAATCGATGGCAACATGGGTAAAAAGCCATCGCAACAAGTAACAAGTAACAAAAAGCATCATCAAGCGGTTTACGGTGGTAGAAGGATACAGGAAACCTGCTTGTTGGTTGCTAAGTCGTAGAGAGTTGATAAATTTTGGACCCTGTCACAAATAATATCTGCAAAGTAGTATTTATTTAACGTTATCAGTAGTAGCTACATCTGTTGGTCGCTATCGCGGTTAATAACGGGCAAAAGCGCTTTACATAGGTGGTGTCCTCTAATGGTCGCTATCGTAGTTAGTAACTGGCAAGTAGCTATAAGCATTTTGCGTTGCCGGCCTTGGTAGCGTAGGGGCTAGAGCACTAGCTCCGCGTGCCGAAGGTTGCCGGTTTGAATCCGGCCGCGGGCATGGATGTTTAAGTGTTGTGTTTCTGTGTGAAAGTCCTGTCCGTCCTGTGGCGTCTATACTTAGGAATCATAACGTACTGCCGAAACTATTTCACTGGATGATATATCATAAACACATTGAGCTGGCTGAATGGCTTAGTTGCCGAAAGCCATTAAAAAAAATAATAATTAATTTTGCGATGGTGGTGTCATCTAGTGATCGTTGCAATTAGTATCATGGAGAGAAGCAATAAGCCGTGACTGATGCACTCGTAGCGGACGGTTGATGAACAATTACAGCGCTATCAGAAAGAGGGTTGAGAGTTATTTTAATAACTACAGTTATCGTTTTAGCTGCTACCTGCTAAGTGGCTTTTTTTTTTCAAACTGTTATTTGTAGCTGCTGCGGTATTTGCGAAGCATCTCTAGTACAGCTTATTGGTAGCAGTGCCGCTTGTGCTATACGGTTCTACTGTGATGTTACTTGTAGTGTGTCGTCATGTAAGTGCTAACAACTAATAAGATAAACCTGCCATTCATTATAACGGTTATTCTTATCGGGAATACAGAAGGAAATAAGATGGGCTGTTGCTATGGCGGTGTCAGAAGGAAAGGTCGAAAAGTTGTTGTGGAACGCTCAAACCGAAAAATTGGGAAGTTTTAGGTGCAACTGAACATTCATGCGAAGCAGCGGGCATAATTCACTTGGTAGTCGAAAAAATAACAAATCATGCGAACAACAGGGCCCGCGAAGAAGACACATCTGTTTCTAAAATTTACATGGAAGAACTGGGAACAATAATGACTACGAATATATAGCCGAAAAATACCCCACCAGGTGATTGTCAAGAGGACCTTATTTCGACAGAGAAGTAAAGCTCATGTGAACGGAAAGGAACCGAAGAGCCGAGACGAAGTAGTCTTAGATGAAAGATGGTACAAGTTTCCTTTTTAAAGATTACATCACAGGAGAACGAATGATAATTCTTTGTGGACAGAAAGGAAAAGAATGAAGAGAAAGCAAGATTTCTTCATGGATGGGACACTTAAAAGGTGTAGTTGTATAAATGTATAGTATCTGCCTGATTACGGATGCTTCAAGGAAGAAACTAACATGTGTCCAGTAGTGTTTGTCCCGTTACCAAACAAAAAGAATGCAACGTATATTCGATCATTTCGACATATTCTGCATATAGTTCTAGAATGGAAAAAAAATAACATCGATTTTGAGGGAAGTGAAACACCCGCATTTGCAGATGTTTTTTCAAGCGTTGAAATTAATGGCCGTTACTTTTTCCGCCTCCAATGATGTTGACGAGGCGTAAACCCATAAATGAGAAAAAAAAAGCTGTTACTTCCACATGAAAAAAATGTCTGTGGCGAAAATTATAGGAAATTGGTTGACCCGTGAGTATCGGGAAAATGACGAAATTAGACTGCATGTTAGCATGTGTGCTGCATTTCTCAAAACTGATCTTAGATGGCTGGCTCGAGATACGGTATATTTGGAGGCTCGATAAAATCCGAAATTGTCTGGGGTTTTTTTACTATTTTTTCGTCGAAGAATGGCTGGAGAATGAAGACGTTCCTCCTAAACTGTGGACTTGTTACGGTAGGCGACACCGCACTGCGAACAGTGTGGAAGGCTGGAACAACAAAATCAACAATCTTCTCGGGCGACCAAATTCCTAGATCAAGAAATGATAATGTGTTTATAGCGTGAACCTAAAAATTACGCTTGTATGTACACACATTGGCAATAAATTTGGGCGCCGCTGAAAACTTCTATCACTCTTATTTTGCAAAATATGACATCAATGTGATCCCAGGAAACAGTAACGCAATACTGGCAAGCCAGTATTGCGTTACTGTTTCTTAGGATGACATTGATGTCAGATTGTGCATAATAAGAGTGATAGAAGTTTTCAGCGGCGGCCAAATTTATTGTCAAAGTGTGTACATGAGGACGGAGATTAATCTTGCTGGGAAAAAGAGGAAAAACGACTATATTAAATTACATGAATGTTTGGAAAGAACTGTAAAAAAGTATGAGGAAAACGGTGATATTAGGTCTTGTTTGAAAGTGATATCATACTTACAAAAACTGGGCTAGATTTAACACACAAAGAAATAAAAAATGCGAATATTGTAAATAAAGAGACAGTGTAAATATGTAAATAAATAAATACTGAAGAAGGTTAATTCAAGCAGATTATAAAAACTCCTAAAACGATTGTATGCTACATGCATTTCAATCATCCAGCCAGTCCAAAGCCTGGAAAAAGTGTGACGGAAATCAGCTATTGAAATGAGTTATAAAATATTATAAATTACTGAACTATATCCGGAAAATGTACGACTTCAAGAACTCTAAGTTAGACGCACTAGCGATTTTCTGTCGCTACGACAGAAAAATATGTCGCAAAAAATGTTAAGAGTGCGCATACTTGCGACTAATTAGTCGCAACAGATGATGCTGGGATACATTTTGTGGAGATATGAATTGTCACTCTGTAGTTAGGTTCAAAAAGTAAACGTAAAAATAACAGTAATGGGCGTATCTTTTTACTTGTCAAAAGTTATTTAAAGGATAGTTTCATAATATTTCAAGATATTCCAGATGAGAAATTATCACTTATTTCAGCAAACTGTATTATTATAAAAGTATAATGTTGTTGAATATAAAAATTAACATATATCATAGAATATTTATTTTTACTGAATTGACAAATCGCATGAATATGGATGTTGCCTAATACGAAATGAAGTGGACTAATTTTCGTAATAATTTCTTCTCTTAATCCAAGCTTCACAGAATTGTAATGCACATTAGATACAGGCATTGCAAGTGTTGTGGTTGGATTGCTTTGATCACAAATGAAAAGAGTTTCGGGAATGTAGGACGGTACTTATAATTATTAATAAATAAATATAAGCAGATACTGATTAGCGGTTACTTATTTAACATCCCATTAGTATGTTCAATTTCAAATGACAACTGCTAATATGTAATATCCAATGTTTATTACTACACAAGAATGCGCTTTCCAGATACTCTAATTGGTGCATTTGTAAACGGTTTTCACAAAAAGAAAATCATTAACTATTTTAGTGAATGTGAATAAATGTCAATTTTCCATTCAGCACAACAAAAAAAAAAAAAAACACTTTTTTTGTCATTCAACTTTAGTTACGAAATCCTAATAAGAAAGTTCTTTCACGAAGTAAAAATTACTTATGTCTGGATTTCAGTCTATTAGCTTTTCGTAGATAACAATTTATTTTCTGTGGTAAGATATAGAATAAATAAGCTTCTGTGAATTTATCCCTTTTGCTAGCATTGAGACTAAGTAGTTTAGGATTTTTCACTGCAAGAGTCAATAGAGTTATATGTATTGTGCTGTCATTGGTTTTTTTATTTTAACTATAAGAATCTTTCATGGTTTGTCCATCGCCAAGGAGTATCTTTTTCGGTTATCTTAATTACTGGCTTCCGAAAGCGGTGATAGGTCGGTATTTTGCAATACTCAGAACTAAAATTAGTAAAAAAGTAAAAGTGCTTCCCTATTAACATGGCAGATTGGCAATATTTCAATCTCTCAAATCAGTATTCGACAGTTGTGTTGGTTGAAAAATTGGTCTTTCATCGCCGGCCTATAAAACCCAAGTGCTCACCCAGCCTTAGAGGCCATCAGGGCTTGGCTGTGCGTTTTCAGGCGACACCGTCTTTCCAGGAAGTATAGGATTATACTGTAGACCGTCCTTCCTGGAAGGGAACCCTTATGCGCTTATGTCACCTGCGCGCTCGTTGCCCCGAAGGTAGTTTCAAAATTCCTGGTAACGTGTGATCGGGCGCTGTCTTGGTGAACTGTAGTGCTTTGAATACTATGACAGATGATACAGAATTATTTCTTTTTCTTCAATATCCCCCTCGATTTAGTTGTTCGCCATCAAGTACCAGCAGCCGAGATCATAAATTGCAATAAGGCCGCCAGATACCATCACATTCGGCATTTACGATACAAAATTAACTGCGAATAACGAGCTCAAGAAAACAGTCTGTTATGCGTATGATGTCTGTAAATTCATTTTCACTGTAATTTAAAATTTATTTGTTTCAGGGTGAATTACGCGTGCTGTAAAGCAGTAGGAATCGGATTTGAGGGTAGACAGCGCCACATCTGCTGTGGCGATGTTAAACAGTCCATCGCCACCATATATAAAAAATCTGTCATTATGCTGTGATACGACAGTGTTCAATTTTCTAAACTCGCAGTTGCCCCCACGCGTCAAGGATGAGCAGGAATGTTGATATTACAGTTCTTTTTATTAGGATCATCTCTGTCGACTGAGCACGGTGTACAACGTCGATTCTTTTATAGCTACGCTGTCCACAAACTATTTGACAACTCCCAAACAGTTTTCCATTTTTTTTAATGAGGAATTTTTAATTATGATTTTAGAGATTATTATGATCAGTAATCATGACTAATGTTGTGAACCGTAGTCTCCGCAGCTGCTGCAGTGGCTGGCTGCGACCCTCCCGCTTGCCGGAACCAGGCTGTTCCAATAGCAAAGGAGCGTCCCAGCATCTACCTAAGAGACTGCGCTTAGGGCGGCCTGTACACGAGGACGAGGACTCGAACCTGGGTCAGCGTTTAGCGCATATCTCTGACCCTTGTCTGTAATCGAAAACTTTTCCATTCTCCTATGCCAGAGGTGTCAGTCTATGGTTACAACCATATCTTCTCCTCCCCTCACATCTATCCAGGAGTCATCACCTTAAACATGTCTTATACAAACCCAACACACTATCTGCTTTCTGTCTTCTGACTCCTAAACCAGTTCTTTTATCATATCAGCGATTTATTGTGCGTAAAAAATCTCGCTGCTCTCATTTCCATCTACTCCAACAGCTCTACTTCATTCTCATAATGCTCCACCTATTCTTCACTACAATACTCAGGTAAGTTATTGACCAAAGTCTTTAGTGCTTTTCAACGCCGTTCACAGCATTATTTTGATGCCTCAATATGATAAAGAAATAGATGACATAGCAAATAAATCATCAGACAGGACTCAATTTTAAACATGTAATAAAGCTGTCTTAAAACTACATAATAAGTCCCAATACAAACCTCAGAATATCCACAACACAAGGAAAAAGAAATGTTTTCAGCACATAATCGATTTTAATTGAAAGTTTTATAGCCACCCATGAGGATAGCACGTTCATGTGCAATGAATTAATTCAACAACGTTGCGTATCAGCAAAATAACAACACTTCATTAGATCCGTCGAGTAATGCTGAAGAAAATTAAACATCATAAACAACAACGATTTGCCGTGACAATAAAGGAAAACTAATTCACGGACCTAGTCAACGGCTAGGAAAGCGCGCGGCATCTTGGAGCACAACACGAACCAAGACGAGACAAAAACCTCGCTCCAACACTCCCCTCATATCAAACCTCCAAGCAGACGTCAGCTACCATATGGTTCAATACCATTTCACCTTCGTTAGGATATAGTGGATGAAGTGCTCTCCGACATCTTCGTGCTTCCTCCATCAGTAGAAGACTGGGTTCTTCGAAAACTTTGCCGCACCCAGATTGTCGCAGGTATGTTAATCCTAGTGACATATCCGAATCGTAATTTCTAAAAAATTTCTTTAAACAAATTGATTTTTTTTTCAAACAGTCGCTTAAGGCCATATACTCGACGTTTGTAGAACTAAGTACAATTGTATGTTGTCTATTAAATATGAACATAAAAGCAAAAAGTTGTCTCATTTTGAATCAACGTTCACAATGAACGAATTTCGATCCCCATGATAAACATGTCCCAAGCTAAAGGAACTCATAACTGTTTCTTTTGGGATCTAAGCCACAAAGCTTTCACAAAAATGTGAACCAACAAATGACAAAGTATTGGGAATAATTCTTTTTTACCGCAAGACAATCGCGTTGACCTAGGTATCTGGTAAGTACGTACGGCAACTCAAACTCGCATGCCTTATGTCCCGCTGGACTCACCTGTAGACCAGTGGGTGGCAGCGGTTGGGTTTGCGGCAGAATTTTGTCAGCGTCCATCACACTCAAGATTGCCGCCCAGTCCTCTAGGGTAGGATCAGCCCCTTCAGTCTTGGTAACTTGTTCGCTGACCTGAAAAAGGATAATATCGTTAGAAGGTTCTTCATTTATTAATTTTTTTGCTATGGATTATTAGAGCTCTAGAGGACAGGGAACCAAGAACTGGAAAGAATTCAACAATGGCCTTTTAAGGAACTATCTCGGCTTTTTTCTAAGGGGGGCATCCATAAATTACGTGAGGTGTTTTTTCGGATTTCCGGACCCCCCCTTTCTGGTGAGATCTGGTCCATGAGACTCCCCCCCCCCTAGAAATTGCCCTCGCAACTTTGTGACTTTTTTTTTTTTTAGGTCTCACCCTTCCAAAAGCCGGTTACACCCCCACTTTACGACGAAAAACGCCCCTCAAGTCACCTTTCGCGTAATTTTTGGACCTTTCCTTTCAGAAATCTCACGTGAGATGATATGGGATCGAACTCACATCTTACCGAATACCACAACAGAGGGTTAACCACACATCCACGCTTGAAAACATGGTTTTCGATACAGGATGTACAGTTTAAAATAATGGTTAAGGAAAGATAATGTTACATCTGAAAAGTGCGAGTGAAAAGCACTTTTTCTTCATAAAATCTCTACGAAACTGAACTTTTAATTATTTAAAAACTCATTGATATAGAGGATATTCTACAAATAAATGGAGAAACATGCTATAAAAATTGTTTTTATTAATCAGACATTATATCCCCTGCATTTAAACGATAAAGCCTGGCAGAATTGCATTGTTTGATTTCCCTTTTAAGGACAGGAGTGATATCAACTGAATATTAGATAAAGGATTTTGTTTCATAAAGCTCCTTTTGTTTACATATTATCCTTTACAGAATCGTTTCATGGGAGTAAAAATCCAGGTTCGTTGAGATTATGGAAAAAGAAGTTATTTGTGATAACATTCTTTAGTTATTCTTGTGTCCTGCGACCGTACTGTTTGTGTCCGACACGAGGCCGCCTGTAATATGCTGACTGCCACATGGAAGCGAACAATCACATGCTCACTGACAAACTTCTCCAGTCCTACTCTTATATGTTCCAGCGTATGGAAAACATACCTGACAAAAAAGTGAAGCGCCCAGAAGGGGAAAAGAAATCGAAATTTCACTTCATGGGTTAAGAGGATACGTGATGTTATTTCAGTCATTACAAAATAGAGTCAAATTTACAAAGAACTATGCGGCATGAGCCCACTTATCAGTATGACATTGCGCCCGTCTGCCATGGATGCAAGCATTGAATCTGTTGGGAATGGTTTCATAAAGCCGTTGTGTCCTCTTCTGAGGCTAGCTGTCCCACAACATCTGGATATTATGACGGAGGACGCAGTTGACATCCAAGTTGGTCCTACACGTGTTTAATGAGGCACTGATCAGGCTATTTTGCTGGCGTCTAGAATACTCAATACCAATCAGAGAGTTCATAGACACACGTGCCGTGGTTGGGCAATCAGCGTACTGTTGAGAAACGTCACCACGATACTGTCGCATGAGAGGTAACGCATGATGACGTAGTATGTCCGTGACGTACCGTTCTGCAGTCAGAGTTCCATCGTTTACTACCAGTGATGACCTGAAGTCATCCCCAATGGCTCGCCTCACCATGACGCCAGAGTAACAGCACACTGCGACTCCAAACACTGGCGATCTTAGGTCGCTGCTTTACTCGCCTACGATAGTAATCCGAGGTAGTGCAGAACCGCTATTCTTCACTGAACACGAATCATGGGCAGTCAATGCTTGCCACACTCGGCACCACTCCAAACGCAACCGTTAGTGTGTTGTTAACGGCTGTCTTCGCATAGGACGTTAACTGCCTAGTCCGGCTCCTTATAATCTCCAACCAAAGGTGCGGGATTACACAGAATGTTGCAGGGAGTCAATTACTTGTTTTCGGATGGCAGGCAAATATGTAAAGGTGTTACGATGTGCCTGGTGTACAATACAACAAACATGGTCAACCGGAACTTTTGATGACGAGTATGCCTTCCCTCACGTTTCCATATAGTCCAAAATCGGGTCACAGTCACATCTGAATGCCCCACAGTAATCTAGATTAGAGGTGGGCAAAGTGACTCACTAAAAAGAGCGGAGTTCATTTGATCACTCCACGAAAAGAACTAGTTCTTTTGAACGGTTCACTAGCTCAGTAATTTTTCAGACTTTTTTTTAGGTCACCCCCTCAAAATCCGGTTAGACTCCCACTTTTCCACTTTTCTTGATCTTCGGAATTAGCCGACTTATGACCGACTCACCTAGAAGAACTACAGTTCACTTTTAGTGAGCGACTGCTCACTCACTCTTTTAAATTAATTGCTCTATAGAACTGATTCACTCGCGAACGACCCATCTGTAATCTAGATATTGGCTGATTCGACAAGCCGGGCAAATGGGGACCTACAATCGGACCCCTTTAAAGCTGTGTCAGGTGCCGACAACGTTGTTTCACACGAGCACTCGGCATCTCTGTGACCTTCACAGTGAACACTCAACATCTGACGCTGTCTACGCTTCTTAGGTACACCGTACTAAGCCTTGCGACACTAAACACCAACAATACTACTGCACTCTGATGACCATTTCAGTTCTCTTAGAGAATTGCAGCTCAAATAATTTACATGTCCGCCGATATTGTGTACGTGTGCGAAGTTACATTGTCATACAACCATTTCTTCTAAGTACTTAATTATTTATTTTCTGCAAGTATATTACCACGATGTTCTTACCTTAAATGTAGCTCTCTGGTGGCTCATTGGTTAATGCGACTGATGATCGAAAGGACCCTGGTTCGAGTCCATATCTCAGTGGGGATTTTTACAGGCACTTAACTCAACCTTCAACTCTGGCATAACTTGCTTTGTAATGTGAAGTATGCCAGAACACTTCCGTTGTTCGGATTGCATGTTAAACTGTAGGTCCCCTGTACCAGATAGGATTGCCGGGTTAGATTAAGGCGGCTACGACAGGGACGGAATCAGCAGCTAATAGAAACCCTGTCGCTAGGTCATTACGACCACAGGGAATTATAATTATTACTACCTCAAATGTTTCGCTCACTTACGAAGGCTGCCGTACTGAATCTAGCTCACTCATACGAGGTAGCGCAGTGTCTCCAAGCTGGCTGACTGTTTGAAACTCGAGCGACCTCGCTACTGTGACGGCCAAGGCCACGCTCAATCCAAAGGCGCCTCCACACTATGCCATATGGCAAGGTAAGGTCATACGGTAAAGTCAGCTGGTAATTCCAAATGTACTGCTTCCACGCAGGAAATGACATTCGGTGACAAAATGTTAATGGATGAGATCAGTCTCAAGTACAGAAATGAGGGTGGTTTCGGAACTTTAACCGAATTTCGAGTAGTGTTTTTGAGACTCTTCTCAATTTGACAGGATCTAAAATCAGCAAGAATGGCACACCGTTTAGAAGAGGTATTCCAGCCAGTGAAGATTTAGCGACTACACTGCGGTTTTTAGCAACATGAGACTCCTTTTTATTTAACTCTTGATTGACAAACGTCCAGTTAGATTCATTATTTTGCTGTTAATTTCTTCCTTATCAACACCGAAATTAATTGCGATTTCCATGAGCGCATGGTACCTTACCTTTGTATTCTTCTAATCTACAATCCCACAAAACATACTGACTGCTGTAAAGCTCTATTAATGCATAGACTTTCTCGTTAGTGCACTCCATGTTTAGCGTGAATGTCAACTGAAGTTCCCTCTGTGCCAAGCGACACGTCCCACTGCCTACTCTGTACAGAAGTAGCATGGCTTCATTTGAGGCGGACCGACACTTGTCGGATGTGAGATGGCAAGCCACGTAGCCTGTCACAGGCCATCACACACTTCCACACTGGCCACGCTATGCCACAGATCTCTGAATATAACAGCGTGGACGCTTAAAATGCAGACACACCACTGCCTGCCACGACAACAGCAGTCAACTGTCTGGCAGGGGCAGAGCAACAGCAGGTGTATCGCGAACACATTAATTAAAAGGTTCTATTTGGCAGTAAGAAAATAAAATAATTTAAATGCATCGGCCTATAACTACCTGCGATAATGAATCTCATTTACAGACCTGCCACTTCACGCCACGTTGCCGCTACAAATGTTAAGTTCCAATGAAATTTATTATAGGCAGCACCTGCCTCATATATCAGAATTCAATTCACTATGAATTAAGAACGGTTCATTCAAAAAAAATTACATATAATTGACAAATTAACTGCAAAATAAAAGCATTTGCTCTCCCCTTACAAACTATGTCAGATGTAAATATTTATTGCAAAAACACAGGAAACTGTCAATATTGGTGACAAATTTCAAATAACTGGGAAACACTGTTTTTAGGACAGACCTGGCAACAAAAATGTCGTGAAATTTACAATTCTGATGGCAAATTACTTCTACACTTTCCAGTGATAAAATGTAAGAAAAAATCTTAGTTCTCAACTGAAGGAGTTCTAAATAATATATGCTACACGCTGGGATACAAAAAAATTTTACTCCTTTATTTTTTTGAACCATTAAAATATAATTCCAAATAGGATATTTGGTTTTGGATGTGAGAAGTCTGAAACTACTTCCGTTTAGGAGTTATATACTGTGACAAAAGGTCAGTATACGGAGACACAGCAATAGGGCCCTATCTGTATCGAGATTTGTTTTTAGATTATGTCTTAACTTCTCACATCACCTCTGCAACTGTTGAATATGTCAAGTTTTCAAGGTACTACTTATGAAAAGAGTCAATTAACCATATCGAGGTACTAACAACTTCTCTCCTTGCCCGCCTACCTCCGTGGCTCGTGCCGTTTTAACCATGTGATGTTACAGCCTGCTTGGTTCCACTAGATGACTTGCTTCTTGTTCCATTTGCCATACTATAACCACGAAATTTTAACTTAATAGTTTATGAAACTCGAGGATTCGCTTAGCACGTTGTCATTTATGTACACATCAGACCTACAAATCCGAACATTTTTCAAGAGCTAAGCAGATTATATTTAACTAGACGACCCGTGCGAAAATTTCGCTAATAAAATACAATGAATAGCGAAATTAAATGCTTGTAATAGAATGAAAAGTAGGACCGTACTTTTGTAGTAATTTTTTTTTCAGTGTAATAGGTACGCATCAAAATACTCACAACATATTACGAAACAGTTAGGAAAATTTAAAAATCTCTGTATTTATGACAACTTGTCACTGGCCTTAACAGAATAAAACCGACCTGAACAAAATGCACACAACATATCAACAACATTGAAATATTTGTTGCTGTGCGAATAAAATGTTTACATTGGAATTGTATAGCAAAAAAAACAGTTTCCGTAACAGAAAAAAAATATCCGAAAAGCTACTTATTGAATAAAAAAAGTTTATTGACATCTCTGTGGTTTCCGCTGCTGCAATCTAGGACATTTTTGCCATTTAAGGGTCGAATTACAACAAATTCTTTCTTAAAATATAACGTGACTATGGCGGAGACCTTAATCTTTAATATGATACCTCATTTATCTATATTGGATATATATCAAGGGAGATAAATGGCTTGCGACACAAAAATGCATTATAGAAAAATTTATACTTTTTCCCTTTAAGGGTTGAATTACAAAAACATTCTTTCTTAAAATATGATGTCACAAAGCTGAGACATTACTTCTCATAATCCTACTTCATTTATCGATTTTGGTTAGATATCCAGGGAGATAAATGGCTCGAGATACAAAAAACCCATTTTGAAAAATTGACATTTTTTGCCCTTTAATGGTCGAATTGCGAAAAATTCCTTATTTAAAATATAATGTTACCACGGCGGAGACCTTATTCTTTAATATGATACCTCATTGATCTATATCGGTTACACATTAAGGGAGATAAATGGCTCGTGACACAAAAACGAATTGCAAAAATATTAATACTTTTGCCCCTTAAGGGTCGAATTCCAAAAGGTTTCCGTCTTAATATATGACGTCACTAAAGCGGAGATCTTAATCTTTTAAAATGATACTTCATTAAACGATTTCAGATAGGTATCCAGGTATATAAATGACTCGTAACACAGAAAACAGCATTTTAGGAATACTGACATTTTTGCCCTATAAGGGTCGAATTCCGAAAACTTTCTTTTTTAAAATATGATTTGACCAAAGTGGAGACCATACGCTTTAAAACGACACCTCATTCATTGATTTTGGTTAAGTATGAAGGAGGATATAGGCTTGTGACAAAAAAATACCTTATAGAAATAATATATATGATAATTTTCAGCAAAACTTGTCTCAAATTATATCCAACACAGGCAAATCTAGATTCCTTCTAACGAACTTGCTTGAATAAATTTTTCAAAGAATATTGCATTACCAAAACGAGTCATTCACTGTTATAGAACACGGAGGATTTCCAGACAATTATGTTTTTCATTTCAGTGCTTGCTCCGTCATGATGATTAACAGTTACGATAAATGCATGCCACGAAAACCAAATCCTGGACGCCAGGCCCCAGCGTTGGCGCTGAGCCGCCTGTAAACGCTCCGCTGCGTGGTTTCATATGGCGAGCATCAAGCTGCCGCCAGCATATTGGCAACGCTCAATCGATAATTTTGGACTAATGTAGCTTCTGCCAATGCTCACAGGTAGTCAATTTTCTTCAACCAGAACAACGTTTATGGGTGTAGTTTTCATAGTACCTGTGATCATACAAAACACTTTGTACTTTGCCTATTTTTTTAAAGGAACCAAACTGAGTTCTTTAATACTCTAAACGGATATGGGAAAGAAGAAATCTGGTTCACGAGTCTACGGTACGGCTTATAGCGAAATGTTAGTACCACGCTTTTAACCGCTTTTCTGATTATGAAAATCCTTTCCACATATCGTATGAAAAAGAATTGCTAACGGCCACTGAAAGATTAGAGAATCAAAATACATTATTTTGTATAAAATATTTTTTATGACAAGTAAAATCATTCCGTTTATATTCCTTTCGTCGCTTCTTTCGATCGACAGCTGAAACAGTAGCGACAAGCCTACTGCAGCCATTTCAGATGAAATTCACGGGTAGTAACGGTTAGATTGTCTTGCGGCTCAGAATAACATAGAAGTCCTGCCGATACTCATGATATGCTTAGTTGCCACAAAGTAGATCAGTTACGTCTGCTGAATGAAATCACTTCCTGTATGAAGCTTCAAACAAATAAGTTGCTCGAAATTCTATGTAGTGCAGACACGTTGGTACAGACTCTATTGTTTGAATACTGCTCACCACAATTACATATTTTCCTATGAAAGAAGTAGACCGCTACATTAAATTACGTAACACACGTTTCTTTGGTTATAAGAGAATACTGAAGCTGCTAAGTTTGTTACCACCATCACTCTTCCTCCCCCCCCCCCCCCCCAAAAGCCCTTTTGGTTCGAACCTCAGAAACGTGTGGACAATGGTTAATAGAAATACCGACTGTATTTCTATAATAATTCGTTGAATTACGCCAGGGATGTTGGGTTATAATCGAGGACTCTTCTGCACAGTGCACAGCTTCTCAGGCGGACACTCCGCTGGCAGGATGCGGCACCGTCTTAAGGGCCGCCCTGCGACACGGACTCACATGGTTGGGATCCCGGAGGTGGAGGAAATTTTCACCTATGGCCGGCAGGGTAAAAGAGGTGCAGCTCCACGATTTCTAATCAACGGGCTGTATATCAGAGACCTGATTTAAATCTCAAAGTTCTCCGCAGTACATACGTACTGACTGCTTGCTACACCGTTGATGGCAATTGGTCCGTCAGATGGGATATTAAACTTAGCGTTTCAATTGGTGTCTATCGGAAGATGCGCCTGAATGGGCCGACACATTTCGTTCCTTCATCTAGCGAACCCGATACGACCGAAACAAAGCTTCACTGGGATTCAAACCCAGAACCTTGAATTTTGAAGTCAAGTGCTGAAACGATTGAATTATCAGACTTTTTGAAGTGGAATGAACGTGACTAATGATGCACCTAACTGCTTCTTTCTCGTTTTCTCCTCTATAAGGGGGAATATTGCGCCACTGGGTTATAGTTGTGGGGTGTAACAGACTTTCAGCGGCCTAGTAATTTCCAATGTATCCCTAACAGTAGCGAGACACAGCCTAAGATAACCAAACCAGTTTCCGCAAATTGCTCTTTTCATGTATGTTTACCCGGGGAATAAGCCGTCATCGCGTAAAAAATCATCATTATTATTATCTCGTGACTGTTTACCCATTCACACATTAGAGCAGTCCACGAATCTTTATACTCATTCAGTGCTTGAGTAAATTGTTAACAATATATATTGGTAATATATTCTGGTTTAAACTAATTGGTGTATAAAAGAAAACTTTCTCTCTTCCTCATGCCATACCACCACAGTCACACCACTACTTTCACATTCCTAGCACTCTTTATCATAACCGTTACTAATTGTGGTCTACGGTAATTTCCACGTCCAGCTGGTGTACTGACCGCTAGCGTGGTGACGATGTTCTCGAGCTGCTCGAAGTCTGGCAGCGTGTCCGTGCAGAGCCGCAGCAGCTCCTCGAGCAGGTAGTTGCGGCCGCTGACCAGGCGGGCCCTGCAGACGGGACACTCGCGGCAGCTGGAGCCGCAGCGCCCGCACAGGCTGTGTCCGCCCGCGCACAGCACGATGGGACTGCGCATCGTCTCCGTGCATACGGGGCACTCCAGCACGCGCTCCAGCGTCGCGCTCCACCTCGCCACGTCCTCCATCAGACTGATCTGAAAACGCACAGCACCGCCTCAGTATGGAAGTCTCTAGCTCGGAAACAGAATAAGTTGTAGTAGACTTCGAATTTGAATGTTGCGTGTTTGTTTTTAATTTTTTTTCCTGAGCCAATACTGAATAACATCTATATTATTATTATTTTTTTAAAAATTTAGGGTTATTGTACGGGGTGTATAGCTCGTAATGTGAACAGTCAAGTTTTTTTTCGCACTGTAAAATAAACAAGAAAACAGTCATAAAAACTATCTATCTTAGAGCAGCCCAAGTCTATTTCAATAAAAGTATCACTTCATAACTTTAAATTTGACTGTAATATTGATCATATTCTATGCATAAATAACAAACATTAAATGTTCTAACATTTAATTTATTTTATAAGTTGCGTGAAAAACAAATAACATTTGTGTGTGTTTGTTTTGTGATAAGATAATACCACTTTAGTATTCGTGCATTATAGTTATGGAAATAGGTAGACCGGCCATCAATTTGAGTGGAATTAAATTCCAGCTATCATCAAACGTTAAGCTTGTTTCTGGCACCATTTGAAGTCATGTGGTGACGTCATAAGGACTGTAACCTCTATTTTCTAAACGTTTCTTAGCGGGTGGCATAAAAGAAAGTGTATGGCGCTCAAAGTGGATTCCGTTCAAAACCAGAAGACGCGTCACGTGTATCGCTGTGCCTATCCTCGCATGTTGTAATGGGTTCCACTGTGGGGGCGCACTTACCAGGAGGACCCTGTTAGTTGCTGGGTCACTGGGCTGGCTCGCTTCACCTCCCCCGCCACCTGAGGCGGCGTCCATGGCCGATCCAGCGGCTCCTGCAATAAGCGTTCTACAATTACAAACACGGCAGCTTTAGTGGGTTAACATTATGCTGTATTACTTTGACCGAAAACACTATCGGAGACAGAACAGGATAAGGTAGCACAAACTGAAATATGGAGAATTAAGAAAACAGTGTGGTAGATGGTGTGGTGAATATAAAAGAAATGATAATGGCTACGAATTGAAATAACTTTGCAAGAACATGCAGCTAAAGATAATAGAGAGACACTCTCCCCACACATATATACTTGTACATAAATTCGCGTAGACATAATCGAGCAAACATATGCGCCCAGTCATTAATGTTATCCGCCACAATACTAACCTGGAGCCCGTGGCGTTTACCACGGTTTAGGGTATAGCTCAGATAACCAGACACGAGGAGGTGAAAGTATACGTTGATATTTATATTCTGAAAGAACAATTGGCACTAAGAGTCATTGTCCTTTTCGGGGTGTAAAAACGTTACTGCGTTCCTTAGTCTTTATTCTTCAAGGAATAGTGTTTACCAGACCCGCCAGATAGGTACTGTGAACAGGAAGCCACGCCCAGGGGGACTATTGAGTAGTCCGTAAGAGATGTTTTGCCTGCCCCAAGAAATGCGATAGACTGTCGACATGACGTAGAGATGGCTAATACCGACTGGCTTATACTATACGTTACGTAACAATTCTGTTTCTTGCCTACTTCGTGAATCTGCAGTGCATTTTTCTTTGAACACCGAAGCCTAAGGAATATGGAAAGATAATTTCATCCCTAAAGCAAAGCTATTTGTAGCAAATGTGGCATCTACACTAATTTAATTAATCTAGTTAAATGTTAACAGCTATACTCTTTACATTTTTGGCATGTGCACGTGTCAATAAAAATGTATTTGAGAGGAGTTGGGAGCGAACACTCAAGGGCATTTTTGCTGCTTGCAATAGAAGAGCATTAGTAGGCGAGGATTTCATCGCTTCTAAGCAAATGTGAAAACTCTGAAACTAAATGCCGTCCAATTTATTTAGGGTACGTTTATTGCCGCTGAAGTAGAATGCTCTTCCATAGTTCAGTTTTGATTTGAGTTTGGTACAAAAAATTATTAACGATGTAGATGGACGAGCTCTCCAAACTAGAGTCACCGTGTTTTGGGTATTAAGACCTTGTTTCAGTTTTGTGACGAGTTGATACATGTGAGCTAACCAGGGGAGATGAGAATCATATACCAGACCTAGGCATTTGACGTAAATTTATACAGCATGTTGAGGGCATCCAAAATTAAGTTGTAAATCGGTGGATGAGTTCTATTTCTTGCAAGTATGATTGCCGAGGATTTACTTGCGGTGAAGTCTAAGCCACGTTGGAAGAGCAATTGACTTATGCGAAGTATATCCTGTAGAAGAAGAAACTTAGATACCGATGCTGCTGAGGTGAAAACGCAGACTCATCGGCGAACTGAATAATGTTTACGGCAAGAGGTAAAATGCTCTCCAGGTCCCGGACATAAATGATTTACAGGAGGGGACTGAACACAACGCCTTGAGTAAGACCTTGATGGGTGCGTCGAGGCCCAAGCAGAATTTGTTTGCACCAAATATAGCAGTCTTGTTTGCAAAAGTTGATAGATTCCAGACAAAGTGTTGAGGAAGACATAGTGTGACGAGTTTCTCCATCAGAATCGGTATCCGCACATTATCACAAGCCACAGATATGTCCAGCAACTATGCAGTAAGGTACTGGTTTTCCAGATAGGATTCGTGAATCACCGTGATTAACGTGAAATGGTTTTCGTAGGTATCTCAGCCTTTGCGGAATCCGTTTTGGGAGCTAGGGAACAAGCATCGTGATTCTATACAACATTTCAGATATGTTTAATCATTCTTTCCAGCGTCTTGCCAATTCATATGGAAAGGGCTATAGCACGATAGGATACTGGGTTTCCTGGTTCCTTTGCGCGCTTCGGAAGAGGAACTATTATTTGCGTTGTCCTGGCTTCAGGAATGCATTTGTTAGACCATAACTCGTTAACCATGCTGAGGAGGAGCTTTATCTGGGAGGTGCTGTAACAGAGTAGTGGAAGTCATGTATGTCTGCTGCTGCGTTGGCAGCGTTCTTGAACGCCGGTCGAAGTTCACTGAAGGTGAAATCTGTGCATAGAAAACGGTTAGAATCTTCTTCAGTGAAATTATATGTAGGACGACTTGGAGAAGGTGGAGCGACTCTACCAGAAAATCCTTCCGGCCACGTGGTATCGTCGGAGAATTCACGCAGACTATAGTTTCTGTTGTACAGGACTTTTATACATTACCATACGTCTTTCGTCATGGTATCCTTATTCAATGTGGAACAGAATTCTTTCCAACTATGTCTCTTAGTTGTCCTGAGCAACCGCCTAGTGTGAGCAGACTCTTGCTGATTTCGAAGGTACATGCCTTGGGTTTATGGTTACGGAATTCCCGGAGAGTCGCACGTCGGAGAGCGACTTGTGGAGAACTATCTGTGTTACACTAAATAATTGGAGTATTCTTGTTTTGGATGGGGGCCTTCCTCAGGTGGGTGGATATGAGAGCTGCGCGTTCCAGATCGCTTATGAAGAGATTGTAATCATCCATAGTTGAACTGCAGTGCTGAAAACAGCGTAGGCCTACTTCGTGGAGCATTGGAGAATAATTTAGCAACGTTAATGCTCCACTTGATTGACGGGATGGAGCGTGGGCCACTCGTTGAGAGATGATCAGTGCCTGTAAGTACAGTAGGCCTGCTGTGAGTATTATCATTTCCACATATCAGCAAAGCTGGGTGTAGAGGAGTTAAAAGATTATTCCACATTTCCTGTGTTATGGTCTTGTGAGGCTTCCAGTAGACACGTGAACTCAGGAGCATGGATTCTAGCGGCGGCGACTTGGAATTCGGGATCTAACCCGACTACAATACTTCAGACATTGAAAGGGAATGTATGATGGACGAGAAGCGATGCTCACATTTCTCATCCGGTCGATCTGCTAGGAAAGTGACGGAGGTTTTTGGGCGCACAGTTAAAGTTTCCTTAAAACATCTCTCAGTACATGTTGATTACTTGATATCTTTCTGAGGGACTTCGTATTCAAGGCTTTCTTTATTGGCGATGGCCGATATAGCATTCCGCTACAGAATTCGCAAAGCTATTGAAATTATTTGATAGCGTGATTAACTCACGGATGACGAGTAGATTTCCAGTAGGGGATGATTGAGGCGAAAGTAATACTGGACATGATGAACTGGACTACTTCTTCAATAAGGAATTCATTCAGTTCTTTTTGGTGGATGTTTGGAGATGTTATGTGGGCGACGAGGTATAGGTTATCCGTAATAGGAGAAGAAAAACACCGAGTGTGGTGAGTGAGCGGATAACACTCCGGCCTCGCATTCGGGAGGACGCCGGTTCGAATCCCCGTCCGGTCATCCAGATTTGGGTTTACCATGGTTTCCCCAAATCACTGCAGGCGAAAGCCGGATGTTTCCTTCAAAAGGCCATGGCCGAGTTCCTTCCCGTTCCTTGTCCCATCCAACCTCTACGTCGACGAGACGTACAGCCATAAATAAAATAAAAAAACCATCTTTGGTGAACGGAGGCGAAACACTGCGGTGGGAATGGATGCCTCCTGCTGATGAGTGGATGGTTGTGCGACTTGAGAGGCAGCGCCTATAAACATAGGCTTCTGCGTCTGCTGTAACGGATGTTGTTGGTGAACTTGCAGTTGCATGTTTTGTCGAATGTGTGGTGGTCGGACGTTGTGGTTTCTGTACCGATAAAGGAGTAAATTTGGCCTTCGGTCTTTTCGACCATTTGGCCAGCTCCAATTTGTTTACGTTGCAACTGCTGTATCAGAACTCACTATGATATTATGGACACTACAGTGAGGACAACACAAGACGAGCACAACACTTATTAAAACCACCCATGCCCGATGCCGGACTCGAACCGGCGGTCCTTGCAATGCGAGGCCAGCGCGCTAGCCACTACACTGCCAGGATCGGCTAATTGTTCTCTGTTAGGGAACATCACACTTGTTCCGTGAGCTATTGCATGTTTTGGTTTACGGTGTCTAAGATATACCAGTGGCATAATACTGGCCACAACAAAGGAAGCAACATGCAGCGGGCTTCACCTGTCCTGATGGTGACCCAATCTTAAAAACAAATACCTGCGACCGAAAAGGTAATAACCAGGCTGGAATAGGTATCACATGCTCTTGGTTCGCGCAAGGACGTTTTGGCGAATTTTTTAATACACACTACTGGTAATGGGGATACCATTTTTTCTAAAAGTTCTTCCTCAATCAAAGTAGCATTTTTTGATTTGCAAACGTGTAGTTGCTCTATTAGATTGGCAAAGCCTGCAGTACCGTACTGGTTCTGATTTTGAGGCGATTTTTCCCAATAGGGGTTATGCCAACAACATTCGTGTTGAAGGCGTTATTCTATTGAAATATTAGTTTGGCGATTGCCATTGGATGTGAATTACCGAAGTTTCTGTCCAAACTCTCCACAAAAACAAAAGGCCCACTGTCTGTATCCCTGTATGCGTCGTCTTTACTGCGATAAGTTAGAGCTGTCGTGTCAGGCTGCGTGTAGTACGATGGTTGCTAATTATATTTATGGCCTTGGCAACAATAAGTTTTGCCATGCACCATCTGACCTTTCCATTGGAAACACTGACATTGTTGAACATAGCCTTATTCATAACAATGTATCATTTGAGCGCGATTTGTTGTTTACAGTAACTTTAAAAATTCTGTTTCGGCGAAAAATACAATTAACTCCTGAACATTTTCGTGCGATTATTTTTCAGAACTTTCGACGTGGATTATCAAGAAAAGAATGCATCGATGAACTTAATTCTTTATACGGCGATAAAGCACCATCATATAGCACTTTAAAAAATAACGAAAAATCAATCGTGGCCGATGTTCGCTTCAGAACGAATTCCGTCACGGTCGTCCAAAAACGGTTGTTGTGCCAGAAAACATCGATGCTGTGCGTGAACTGATAAAGCAAGATCGTCATGCGACATACCGTGAGATTGAGGCATCTTTGGGTATTAATATGACAAGCATTAATGAAATATTGCGTGATCACTTGGCCGTAAAAATGATTTGTTCGCGTTGGATCCCGCATAATCTGACAAACGCTCAAAAGGAAGCTCGTGTCGATTGGTGCAAGGAAATGTTAAAAAAAATACGTTCAAGGTGCATCAAAGGCTGTGAATAACATCTACACAGGTGACGAATCATGGATCTATGCATATGAGCCCGAAAGAAAACAGCAATCGACTGTATGGGTCTTCTAAGACAAGCCAAATCCGACAAAAGATGTTCGCGTAAACGGCCTTGGTAGCGTAGTACTGGCTCCACGTGCCGAAGGTCGCCGGTTCGAGTCCGGCCGAGGGCATGGGTGTTTAAGTGTTGTATGTGAGTGCTTGTCGTGTCCGTCCTGTGGTGTGTCAGGAATTACTTGAAAGATATTTATACACACGTGGAGAAACTGAACACAATGGATGAACTAAACTCATACTTGAGCTGGCTGTGTGGCCTATGGAAGCCAAATGCCATTTAAAAAAATGTTCGCGGAAGAAGCACATCGAAGCAAATGGTTGCATGTTTCTTCGGCATTACCGGTCACGTGGTGACAGTGGCGTTAGAGTAACGTAGGACGGTCAACTCTGAATGGTACGCGACCATTTGTTAACCAGAAGTCTTTGGCGACATTCGTAAAAATTCGAAGAAGAGGCGAATAATTCTTCATCACTAGAATGCGAGCTGTCACACATCGGCTCAAACAAAGGAATATTTGACCAGTGAAAACATCGAATTGATGGGCCATCCGCCGTACAGCCCAGATTTGGCACCCAATAACTTCTTTTCATTCCCGCACATCAAAAACAAATTACGTGGTCAACGATTTTCGACACCCAAAGAAGCGGTTGATGCATTCACGATGCATGTTCTGGAGTTAACTCCGTCGGAGTGGGAAAAGTGCTTCGAAAATTGGTTCAAACGCATGCAAAAGTGTATTGATCTTCACGGAGAATATTTTGAGAAACAATAAAATCAATTCGATCATAAAAATTTGTTTTCTCATTATTAGAGCAGAAATATAAATAGCAACCCTTGTAGGATTGAGCTGAAGTAGGAAAATAGTCTATGTAGACCCTGGTGTATCGAGCATGTCAACTTCCTCCGTCTGCACAGTTTGTGTGCCTGTACACAGCGTCGCTTAGCCGGCTGATCCGACTCTTCTCTGAGTTAAGTGAGGCACAGCAGTACCTGGAGATATGGGTGAATCCTGTGATGAAGTGCTGCTTGATCCTGCTTCCGTCTCTAGAGGTTGCTGCTGCTGCTGTTGCTGCAGCGGTTCCACTTGTTGCCGTTGTTGAAATTCCAGTTGCAATTGTAGCAGTTGTTGTTGCAGTTGTTGCAGTATATGAGGAGGCAGTTGTCTTTCTGTAACACACAGAATGTGTCGCTACTCACTAGCAGAAGTTAGTACCTGACGCGGCAAAACTTCACTCGAAATACAATTCACCGGATGGGAGTGTGAAATAAGGAGGTTATTAGCATAGCACGCCTCTAATGGCGACTTAATTTTCTGCCCGTATATGTGGGATCAGCCATAGTTTGGTTATACTCTGAATTTCACTTATTGTCCACTAAAAGCACTAATTAGAAAGTTTAAACTTTATATATTACAAGACAAAACTAAACACACTCTGCAGAACTCGCCAACTACGGACGAACTAGACGCGCGAACGGTAAGTGGAGCTAACTGTTAAGACGACCTTCCTGGTCGGCTGCTACGTATGAACTGCGAACAGCAATGTATCACTCGTGTGTACATTGGCTTTAGTAGGTTGGGAAGATTATTTCTATTTCTCTCACAAGTAGATATTCCTGTTATTCATTTGTCTGTAGTTTCCATCTTGTGGTAATCTTTTAATGAAACTAGGGATGCAACGGAGGTAATCTTAGCGGATGCAGACAAGGACGTTCAGTTATTGACATCCGCGGCGCGGATATTTTGCGGAAGCGGATGCAGAAAAATAAATTTATAATTATTTAGATTTTAATATTTTATCAGAAATAAACTTAAAATAAAAATAAGTATAATTTTTATCAAAATTTCTACATTTTCCATAAGCAAAGTATTTCAATCTAATACTGTCGCATTATTTACTTCCTGATCTTTCAACAACAAAAATTTGGAATGATTTAGCAAGAGAATTAAATTATTTGTGTAACTGCGCAGGCGTCAATGAAACAATGTTTGACATACGGACTGTGCGCATTCCGCGGCTCGGCTAATTGAAGCGTCAAGCACAAGACCACGCTATCGCACTTGTGTGTGCCCGCAACGCGCCTTCACAGTCCAATTTTCGAGACCTACGATGATCCAATTTTTCGATTTAGGAGTCTTGTTGGACCATGAAAGGTGTTGCAGGACGTCTCGGATGTGGTTGGACTCCCAGACAACCAACACGGGCTTCTGCCATCCATTAATTTATGATGTTGGATCTTGATTGCAGGAAACTCCCTACGAGTGTGCGATAAAGACACTGGTGCGCCGCTAGATAGTACGGGAGGAAAGGACTGCTAGGACACCTAGTGGAGTGAATGGGTGAGCGCATCCTTCGGTAGTTCTACACGGGGGTCCTACAAGTTAGATCGTAAAAGGGCCGCTTTACTTTACATGCAAGTTCAAACTTGTAAATTCGTGTTTACCAGTAGGTAGTAACAACGTTCAGTTCATTATTACTTTTATTACAGTATCGTAAAAAAAGAAACAAACACGTTTTTTGTAGCTAAGCGACGATAGGGTGATTCCCGTATAAAGAGAGAAGAATAAGATATAAACTAAACATGGGCTATACTTCCACATTAAAGGCTGCGAATGCAAAATCGGAGGTAGAATTCCATTCGGAACTTCCTCACTTGGGATGTAACAGAGCTCTGTTACATCCCTACTCGAAACAAGTGTGACAATCATACGAAAAACAGTTGTATTTGAATTAATTACTAACAATTAAATTTCGTTGAGTAATTGTTGAAAAATGGCATACAGCAACGTTTTTAGTTATTTCCTTCACCGCACTCATTTTGGATAACGCTCGTACGTACCTGAAAAATGGAAGCCAATAGCGGCAAGCCATGTGGGCAACGCTCAGAAAGTAACGGGGACACTTCAGAGTTAACACTGATAGTCAATTGAACCCTAAAATGATTCTAACATCGCCAAAGCTAGACGAAAAAGTTACTTAGAACACTAGTGCTATTACCGGTCACACGCAAAAGAAATACGAGTAAGAAAATAAAAGTCCAATGCATTTAGTACTGGAATTGATACCGTAATCAAACAAACTAACTTTTTTAACAATGTCAAACAGCTTAACTGCTTACGAGGGGAGCCGCCAATTGTAAAATTCAGATTCAATTCATACTGTGAATAATAAAAGGACATGGCGAGAGGTTTAATGTGACAGAGTAGTCCACAAACTTGGCATTGAAATACTGCTTTGCTTTCAAATATTTTCTATGTAAGGGGGTGCGTCGCCGGGTCGAATCTCGTTGGGGAAAACTTTTTTACTGAAGAGAAACTTCTTCGGTCGCGGTTGGGAGAAATTTGTGAACGTTACGCGTTAAATGCGCATGCGCGGAACCCAATGGTACGGTTTAATGGCATCAGCAGCTGGCGACTTGTGTATGGTTCAATGTCAAATTTAAAATAACAAAATCATTAGGATTGTAACAGTGTACAATTCTCCTAGTCAAAAATTAGACGATATTATTGATTGTTTACATCATTCATTTTTTCTTTTACACTACAAGGTTACTTCATAAAGATAATATATGTTCCGATTTCTAGGACGTAATTTAAAACAATGTACAACGGAAGTTAAATCGATTGCTTGTAAAGCTCTGGTGTATCCTCACTTAGAAGATTGTTGTTCTTTATGGGGTTCCTATCAAGAACGATTAATGGAGGCATTGCAGAAGGTCCAAAGAACTGCCCGATTCGTTAGAAGTATATATAGCTGGAGGGAAAGCGTACATGCGACGTTGAATGAATTGGATTGGGAAGACCTGGAACATCGAAGGCGTTGCTCTCGGCAGAAGCTGATTTAGAAATTTACGACTAACCTATTTCAGGATGACGGCAAACAAATATTACTACCATCTACATTCATAGGAAATCTTCCCAGGTTTTTCCGCCAGATAATATTATTAAAAGACAAGCTTTCGGCGGCTTGCTCTACCGCCATCATCAGGTCAATTGTACTTATGAGAACAACTAGAACTGCACTGGATCGCGGATCCGTAGGGACCAGAATCTTATCGTCTTCTGATTGGCTGACTACATTTCCCGTTTCCATGCTGTGTCTGTAATTGGTCTGCTTGATAATATTATGCGGCGGAAAACATGTTAAGATTTCGTATCAAAGATACGCCGGGAAAGCCTTGTTTCTCATCTACATTCATATCTAGCAGTGACGAAGAAAATAAGATAAAAGGAATCAGGGCCAGAACCGATTAATTTCTATAGTCTTTTTTTACCACTAGCTGTTAGTGAGTTATCGAGCGAGAGAACTTAGATTCCGATAGAAGTGGGTATCCATAAACCCTTCGGTCATCCTTATCCGTGTTTTCAATAGTTTTCCCAGATCGCTCCAGGCGAATTCCGGGATGGTTCCTCAAAATAGCCAATGGGCGCCTCCTGCCATGTCCCGAATACCCCTTCCTATGCACAAATGGTTACACATTAGGACTGTCGCAATGCACCCTCCGCCACCCACTTTTAGTGAATCAGCGAATAATAACAATAAAATACCTATGAGTTTTAGTGGAGATATTAACGTCAATTTTGCATTAGACAAATCCAAGAAGCTGGTTGAATATATGAGATAACTTCAATTTATCTTTGCAAAACCTTCTACTAATTTCAACCAAGAAATGTAATACGACAATTGATGCAGTCTTCACGAGGGACATGGATCATGTTAAATGTGAAACTATATTTTCTAATAACAACTGGATTTTGCGGTAATGCCACGTTATTATATGACGGTCTAAGCACTTCGGCTGCCGCTGGGCAGCCTTCGTCACAGATACTATTCATGTATACATAGCAACGAGCGACGAGCAACATCTAAGAGAAATAGCAGCTATCGTCACAGAAATTGTTTGAATTCTTCAAATATCTGCTGCCCCCTTCATTCGGCAGAATGGCAACAGAAAGCTGACTCAAGTAAATAGCGCAGCATTCCAGCAAAATCCAATAGTTATTAACAAAGTTGGCAGCGGAAGCCTATAATGTAACGCTTTTCGCCACATTCTAAGGCGCATTTTTATTATATAAATCATAATGTTAGATTAATTTTCACAAGTCTTGGGCGACCACCTAGATAGATTTTAGTAATGTCCTAAAGTATGGAAGATTCCATGTGAGGACTGTAAAGCCAATGGTGAACATTCAATGTATCTTGTTGCAACGAATAGAGAGAGAATCGTGACATTCCCGAGAGGCATTCACCGTTACAAGTATTAGCCACGGCGAATTATAGTCGGAGATAAAGGGTTACGCCGGAGAACACTTCCCGTCACCTTGGGGTGGGCAGTCAACAAGAGGGCACTGACCTGGTGTAAAAACCCGCCACCCGAATACGCCCTCACCCCGCGTTGGCGGCCCAATATTTCCGACCTCTGTGATACACACGCGGGGTGAATAAGGTATCGACGATATCACGTGACATCAGGTGGCCAAGCTCAGATCCAATCAATGTGCTACCTATAGCTAAAATGCGGTGAATTTTCTGTTGAATGTGATCTTCCAGACTGCAACGGCGGAGCCAAAGGTTTCCTCGGAGATGGAAGAGCGACGAGCTTCTTTCTGTTGCTGGCTCCGAAAGTTGGCTTTTCTCGATAACCGCTGCAGTCAGAGATTGTGCCGCTGCCGGCTTGCATAGCGAGGGGACTGCTGGAGCAGATTTCGCACGTCGACGTCAGTAATGCGATGATGCGTTTTACCAGAACGGACGTGCCTGTAGCCGACCGAGCCATCTGATTGTGCATTCCGTGAAACTGAACCCTTAAGCTACTATGAGAGGATAGACCCATGTTCCAACTTTGTAACTGTAAAAACCCCTGAGCTAGCGGCAAAATTTGCCAGAACTAGTAATTTTCGAATGGAATATTGTTCATTCGTGGCACCCAGATTTATTTAAATGTTAAGTCACAGTATTATGATAGCCATGTCTGAGGTCATCATAACTTGTATTTTACATTGTTTCCAAGTATCTTTCTTTCTTGCATATCAATTCTGTGATGTATTTAAAAGTAAATTACTATTGTTTGCTTACCCATGACGGCTAATTGTACCCCTGAGCGTTGCCTTGTGACTTTGCATACTTTTGTTAATATTAACGGTAAATTCGCTCAAACTTGTAATCGCCAATGATTGTCACAAAATGACATTTATTTAATATATTCCTGTATTCCAAATAACATCGAGATTCTACAAAATCTATATATTAACTCCTTCACAAAATCAAAATTAAAATCCTCTTAATTAATGTTAATAATAAATTTATGTAGGATAACTTTAACGTATTTGTCCAAAATGAGTCCCCTACTACAAACCTGAGAAAACCTATTTCAGTTGCTATAAACTTTTGATTACAAAAAGTATATGATGCAAATTCACTAAATACAACGGAATTAGAAAACTAATAACCATAATAACAAACAGTAATATAAATTAATATTAATAAAATAATAATACTTGTCATCAACATACTATCTGTAAATACCCGAGTGATAAAATAATTTTATTTGTTCCAAAAAAAATATTTTCCTTATGACTCTCGCGTCCTAACGGTTGTAAGAACGGTTGTTAATTAATTTTGTCCAAGCTGTTCTCCGATATAAAAGCTCTAAACACAGAATACAGACTAAGGATCGATGCAATTCTGTTTAATTTACATTCTAGCGTCTCTGATTATCTAGTGAAGTGTGCCTTAACTTTTTAAAATTTTCGTTTATTTACGAGAATAACTTAGGAGATGTCTTCAGTTTGGAAATTTGAATCAGAGAAAGATAATTGTGGATTTATACGATATCACTAGTAGTATCTCATCCTAATACCATTCATCCTGGTTGGAGTTTGCTTACGAGAAACTGAGTTAAAAACAGTGACTTTTAAGTTTCGCATATATAGGCTACTTATAGAAAAGCCGTATTTGATAAGCCAGCCCAATAGTTGTGTGTTTTGATGTTCCAGTATTCAAAGGTCGTCGAGTTCTATCCTCGAGTGGGGAAAATGTGTATTTGATGTAGCTACATATTTCTTTTCGCTACTATTTGCTGCTAATAGGATTACAGATTCATTTTTATTCATTTCGAAGGATTAACAAGAAAAATATACGAAAAATTGTGTATGGGCCATAGAATTTTCACTTCTTGCGCGTGTATACAATAATACACGCACCAGCTTTTTATTTATTTGTTTATTTATTCAGATATGTAACAGATAATTCCCGGTTGTCAGTTTCAACAATCATGCATATAAAAGGTTTTTTAAATGCCTTTTGTTGTGGTAAAACAACGGCGTCTCATTTCGACCCTCCCGTCTTCTGGTGTCTTCAACTGTAACGCGGTCCAGTAGTGATATTTGTATTCCATAACTGCAGCAGCAAATATTTATATTTTTGAAACATAATAAAGTTCTAAAGCGTCGGTTTTTTAACTGCATTTAAAAATATTATATGCATAATAGTTGAAGCTGATTGCAGAGAATTATCTGTATACACAACTGAATCAATGCGACGACGGGCTTATGAAGATGAGCGCTTGATGGATGCGCCACGCGCCCATTTAAATCTCCGTAAAGTAGAAAGTATTTTAACACAGCGGAATATTTCATTGCCGATTTTCTCGACAGTGGCGAAGATGAGCATTGCTTTGACACACTAACCTCTGGCCATCAGTTTTTATTACACACGGTATGAATCAAATCTGAATTTTACAATTGGCGGCCTCCCCTTATCAATATGTTGCAGGAACCGCGTATTGAGAAATAAATCAGAAACAGTTTAAGTTCATTGTTGTATTACTATTACTCTGCGATTCACTAAAAGTGTGTGGCAGAGGGAGCATTGCACCTATCCGAAAGGGTAATAGTTTGGAAGGGATATACGGGATATGGCAAGAGGCGCCCATGGGCTATTGTAAGGAACCATCCCAGCATTCGCATGGAATGATCTGGGAAAACCATGGAAAACCCAGATCAGGATGGCCGGAGAGCTTTATCGAAAGCTACTCCTGTCGGATTTTAAGTTTACTCGTCCGGTAAATCCTTTCTATTCCATTCCCTAATCGCTCGCGGAAAAAAATGAATACAGAAAAGAAACGGTTCGGGCCCTGATTTCTCTTATCTTATTTTCACGGTCATTCCGAGATACAAATGTTGCTGGTAGCAATATTTCTTTGCTGTCATTCTGAAATATGTCAGTCGTGAATTTTTCAATTAGCTTCCGCCGTGAGCAACGCCTTCGGTGTTCCAGGTCTTCCCAACCTAACTCCTTCAGCATCGCACTTACGCTTTCCCTCGAACTATATATACCTGTCACGAATCGGCGGCCCTTCTCTGGACCCTCTCTAATGCCTCCATTAGCCCCTTTTGATGGGGACCCCATACAGAACAACAATATTCCAAGTGAGGACGTACTAGTGACTTATATGCAATCGATTTAACTTCAGGAGTGCATTGCTTTAAATTACGACCTAGAAATCAGAGCGTACGATTTCCTTTCCCAATTACATTCTAGATATCTTCATTCTACGACAAATTATTACGAATTGTTACCCCTAGGTATTTAGCGGAATCCACAGTTCTAAGGACAGTACTATTAATTGTATATTCAGATCAAAATGGTGTCACGTTTTTACTTACGCGCATGACTTGGCACTTTTTAGCGTTTAATTCCAACTGCCAGTCTTTACACCACGCAATTATTTTCATAATATAGTCTTGTAACAAAGCGCTGTCTTCCTGGGTTCGATCATCGACAAATAATCTTTTCAACCCTCTTATTATGTCACACAAATCATTAATGTATATGAGAAACAACAGAGGCCCTATCACGCTTCCCTGGGGAACCCCGGACCTCACCTCGGTAAATGATGAACTCTCACCGTCGAGAACTACACACTGTGTTCTGCACTTCAGAAAGTCTGCAACCCAGTCGCATATTTGTCTAGATATACTCTTGTATACAAGTTGTTTCATTGAAACTCAATTCTAAAAACATGGATAAATGACTGAGCTCACAAACAAAAGTTCACTAACTGTCACAGAAAAAGGAATCACACTACGAAATTAAATCAACACCCCTGAGTAAAACTCGTTATATATCCCCAAGTATTCACGCAGCTGCTTGTAGAGCTTAAATCAATAAAAACATTGTTATAACACTGACCTAAATGACGTAGATTTGTTTGAACCTCAAAGTTGGTGGCAGACGTACATTCCTGAACCTAGTCAAATTGTGTACTATACATAAAGTTGGGGCTGGGGGATGATGACAATAGCGCGTGTGCCCCATCTGATGTCCGATACCAGGCATAAGGTAATGAAAGCCATCACTATGCAAACAACGACCAGCAGTGAATTGATTAAATAGGAAGATGGAGAGAAGAAAAACATCAGAGTGCCACAGAGGAAGATGGTATAAAGTATGCTGAATGTAAGGCTTAGGGACCGTATAAGAAACAATAGCTTCCAAACAAGATTTTCCAAGAGCATATTTGTCATACATACAATAGTATTGGTCATCTGATCCTTTTTTGTCTAATAAAATAAGTCTTCTTGAGAATATTGTCATATTAGGTGCGAATGCGTGACATACAGACAAATTGAATTGACAAGATTGTTTTAACTAATGAACCCTAAAAGACGCAAAAGGCCCATTAGTGTAGAAAAACATATTCAAATGTTAATGGTGAGATATATAATGAGAACATAAGAAAAGTAGAAGAAAATGGGATGAAAGTAGAATACGGTTTGTAACATCTTCATGGCCAACGGACAGCACATAACAGAAACCGGTGAAAAGAAATTGGTTGTTCTTTGCAAATCCCCGAGACACCAATGAATAATAAGAACAAAAATAAACGTCCTGCTGAATTCGTTGTAACTTCTTATCTTGAATTTTCAGATGTAACTTGAAGAGTAATTGAGAATTATTTACTTCGCTTTTGTTTCATTCAAGTTAGTTCCGCCATTTATTTAAACTAGTGATCACTCAGGGGTTGAAATTCGACCGTAATTCATTAAGTTATTTAGTTTCTTTCATGAAAGAGTAATAATCATTATTTGAATTTGTTCTATTGCGTTTGCTGCAAGCATAGATATATACTGTATGTATTGACGTAGTTGGCTGCGAGCGTGTACCAGTACGTTATTAGCTAGTGTTGTTTGACTTCACTCCCTGCAATACCTATAACATTAAAACGATACACTCCACGCGTGACTGTATCCTAAATTTTAGCTTCTGAACTAACCACAGCAACTGATGAAATGTATTTATCGATGGTTCATTTTAATTTAGTCCACCATACAATGATTTAAAATATTCATTTCGACTTAAGGCCGGAAAACTGATTTAGCTTTATGACAACATGAAGTAAATGCAGTCCTTTCACCTAAAGTGACTTCTGATTCGAAATGTTTTGCATTACGAAACCTGCATTGTAAATTCTAAACTATAAAAAATTCGTGAAATCACATTTAGTGTTTTTGTACAATTTTTGAACATCGAGCAGTGGATCTACCTATTTGAATAGATAAAACCACTGATACTTCATTCTTTCTGACGTCCCCTAGCTTTTAATGTGCCAAGGCACTGTACACTCAACGAAGAGCATTACTATTACGAAATTTTTTTAAATCTGACTGATACAACAAGTTACAGCCATTAATCACCGGTCTATTTTTTTTATTTCAGAATTAATATTTAATTTCGGGTTCTTAACTAGAAAAAGAAGAATTGCGGACATCGCCTCTTAGGTAGAGGCCACAGCTTGTATTCTTAATTACTGGAACAGAATCCAGCATCCAACAATACATCTTCGACGCAGTGGCGTAGCTAGGTCAACAAGGGCCCCGGTGCAAAAAATTTATTTTGGGCCCTCAGGACAGACGGGCGACCTTTTTTTTTGCTTTGTGTGCTGGTAGGGGCCCCCTGAACTGAGGATGAGGGCCCTTGAATTATTCTTTAGGGGCCCCTGAGCAGTGGTTGGGGCCCCCCTGAGCACAGCGAGGGAGTGAGGGGCTCCTGTGTTCTCAGTCTCAGGGGCCCCTTAGACGACGGTAGAGCTAAAAAGAAAAAAAAAAAAAGGTCGCCAGTTTGCCGTGAAGGCTCGTGGGCCCCCTAAACTGCGCCTGAGGGCCCCTAGAGGTGCGCTTAGGGGCCCCTTGAGGTATGCTTGGGGGCCCCCTGAGCGTGAGGGCCCCGGTGCACTGCACCGCCTAGCCCCATAGTAGCTACGCCCCTGCTTCGACGATATTGTTGTGTACTAGTGTATTGAGTCGTCCTCTTCGGCCGTAATGTTGAAACCAGCTGCTCGATAGTCGTCTACCACTTCTTCTTCGGTGGGTTTGACAGCCAGTTATCGGAATCAGAGTCAGATCATTTCACAATAATGACTGCTTTGCAACAAGTTATTCTTTCACCAACTGTGAGGTATTCCGGCGTAAGTTGACCACTGGCCTTTTACACAAGAGCAACCATTGAAAACTGCTTACACATCCTTATATAATCTTTTGTATTTTATCATATTTTTATAACCACGAAAATTTTCCACAAGGTATTTGGTGTCCGTTGGCTCTTTGCATTGGTCTATAGCAGCGGTTCCCAACCTATGGGTCGCGACCCACTGGTGGGTCGCGGCGTGTGTTTTGGTGGGTCGCGGAAAAAATCGATTTTTTTACCACAAAAATATGTATTATTGGTTTCGAAAAACAAATAAAGAATTAAACTATGTGTAAAAAGTGACTTAAGGTTAAAATTAATCAGTGTTAACCCTGATATCGATGCCCTCATCAGCAAACACCAGTGCCATAAATCTCACTGATTGTAAAGTTGTTTTTATGATAATTAAACATATTTTTCATTATCTTTGTAAACAAGCGGGAGGCGTCTGCACAAAGCATCGCCTCATCGAGTTGACGGCTGAAATACCAGGATTCGTTAAAACTCGATTTGCAAATTAAAATGACACTGATGTGCCAAGTCATATCTTGGTGGGAAACACCTACAAAACCCATTTTAGTGGTTGACTGATAAGTTTACCATTCTGTTTTCCTACTCCGTCTTCCATATTTTCATACATTTGGGTGCAGTAAAACACAATGATTAAGCTACCAATCAACAACTAAAATCAGGTCTGGGCAGCTGGTTTCCACCAAAAAGTGACTTGGCAAACTAGTTGCCTTTTAATATGCTGATATAGTTACTTCTAATCGTGGAATTTCAGCAGTCAACTTGATGAGGTGATGGTCTGTGCAGCCGCCTCCCGGTATATAATATGTTTGTTATTTTATGTATTATCAATCCTAGTTTTTGTTGATAGTATTTCCTTTGTACTAAAATTTGCCTTTTCGTAGGATAGGATAGTCGATAGCGTATCGAGGTCATGCAACATTTCCCATTCTGATATTAGATAGACTCTCATATTAGGTGGGTCGCGAAATTTTTTTTTACTTAAAAGTGGGTCGTGTACCAATAAAGGTTGGGAAACGCTGGTCTATAGTATGAGGTCTCCACCAGGGGGGGGGGCGACAATAACATCCGGCTAGCTGTAAAATTTCTGTCTTGTTATGAGACTTAATTTAATTGATTAATTAGTTACGTGGTGCAAAGGTCTCTGAATGGTCGGGTCATGAAAGTTAAAAACAGTTGTCTGGATTTTTTAAAAAATTGTTTAATTAACCTGCGTATCTACGTCACTAATAGATATCAACGTTTCGATTAGCTTCGATCTGTGTGACGCATCCGTTGCTGTTATCTCTACAGGTATCAGCTTGCAGCCGCTAGATCTGCATCGTCGTGACATTTGGACTGATTTAAAACCGCCTGTTACCGCCAACCAACCAGGATGCTACCTTGCGTATGAAAAGTATCCCAGCACACACTAATCACGAAGTAAGGACGTAAGTCTGCTGTAATTTAGAATACATTTGAGTGAACGTCATATTCATTTCACGTGACTCGTGTCCTTGCCAACGGGAGCAGATGGTGACCCATACGAGTCAGGAAACTGCCAGAAAAACAGAAGAGATCCTACAACGGGAATGCTGACAGTATTTTGCTGCTTGACCATATTAAGTGGCACGTAGACGATGGATATTGTTGTGCCATATTTGCGGTCGTGCAATAATACTGAACGTGTGGGTTAAGAGTTAGAGGTTGTGGAATATTATATTTAATCAAATTGTTTGAAATATATTGCGCAATCTGACAAAAAATGCGCCGTCTGTGGGTAATACTGCGCAATATCCCGTCATTTGATGACGAGACACCGACCCATACATTGCTTCCTTTTTTTCATTTTCATAACCATTTTCATTGACGTTCATTTACCATGTGTTGTAATATGATTAAAAACTTGATAAAATAACATTTCTTACATAAAATTTTACTTTATTAACTTTATGCCACGTTAATGCAAACGCGTAAAAAAGGAGAAAAATAAGGAGTATAAAAAGTTTTTGAGCAAATATATAAAGTTGAATCCTACTGTTACAATTGAGGATGTAAATAAAATTCAATTCTTTGTAATTCATCTACAGAACAGAATTGAAAATAATAGTGGTTGATAGTCAGATGTCAGTTGTAGTCAAGCAATGCATCGAATATTGAATCAGTCACCCTTGTTAAGCCTCTCATCTAGTTTTGATGTATGAATTTTTGTAGTCCATTATATCAATTCTTCGTCCACTTTTCATTTTCTTGCTACCGCAAAGCAGACAAAAGGCAATTGCTTCAGCATTTTGATCTCCAACATTTCAGTGCGACCTAAGTGTTGGGTAATGATAATGGCTATTTCATCGAGATATCTACGAGTAATCCCAATTATATTGCGCCATATTATTGCACTGTAATACGGTTCGTCTAGGAGCTCCCTTAGAATAACGCAGGATGAACGACCACAACCGACTGCCTGCGCTGCTCGCCGTATTTACTGCAGCTATTTAGTATGTCTGGTCAATAGTTGTGGAAAGGCCTCATTCGTTACCATTACCAAATATAAAATTTTGACCTAAGCAAATGTATCACTGCTTTCCAGTTCTAGTCGCATCCATGCAGGACGAGAATCCTCATATCGGAAGAGAAGATTGATTTCAGGAAAAGTTTAAAATTAATATGTGGACTGGGAAACTTGATGCCCAAGTGACTAGGCCTTATAAGCTGCCAGCCGCGCTAAATGGACTATGTATGTAGCTTTTTTTTCCAAAATTAATTGCTCGGCCTATTAGAGGACATGCAACAAGGTAGAAACAAATTTTGAGAAATATGTCTCCTCCCCTTTAATGGATATAGCTTAGCTTCATACTATCGTAAGTCGGAGATAAGAATGCGTGGCGCAGCAATATATGTAACAAAAAAATATTGAGACAGATTTGAGTAAAAGTGTATAGCTCAAGACAATGTTGTGCAATATAGTGTGTAATAAATTATTAGGTACAGAGCGTCAGTAGTATAATAACACCGGTTTCGTGCCCTATAATTAAGTCACGCGCCCCGCCCCCTGCGGCCGCTTCCCCTATAATTAGGCGCCACCGCCCTGTCATTATCTACCTGGCTCTTTGTAGGTCACGCGCCCCGATGGCGCCGCTTACCGTCATTATCTTTGTAGGTCACGCGCCCCGCCCCCTGCAGACACGACGGCGCTGCTCACTCTTACCGTCATTATCTTGGTGTGCAGGCCGCTTCCCCTATAATTAGGCGCCCGGCCGACTGTGCGGCCTCTGGCCTATAATTATACGCCACCGCCCTGTCATTATCTACCTGGCACATTGTAGGTCACGCGCCCCGACGGCGCCGCTTATCGTCATTATCTTTGTAGGTCACGTGCCGCGCCCCCTGCAGCCACGCCGGCGCCGCTCACCGTCACTATCTTGGTGTGCAGGCCTCTGCCCTATAATTATATGCCACCGTCCTATTATTTACCCATCCCACTTCCTGCGGACGATTTTCGTAATTATCTTGGAGGTTGCCGGATCTCTTTGTAGGTCACCCCTCCTGCGGCCACCTGCCTTCACAGTTACATGACCATTTTTCTGTACAGCGCTATTAAAACAGTAATTATTCACAAATTCATCATAACTATTGAAATAATTAGCATATTTTCGTATATAGTGGTGAACGCTTCAAAACTCAGTCGGTTTTAATAAAACAGGTAGGAATTGTGTAAGATAAAGAAGTGAGAGGGTGAAACTTGATTCAGGCTTACTCTTCCGAAAGATACCGAACAGGCTTAACGTCCCCATCCACAATGTTCGGGTAGACGCAAAAGCCACGGGGCGGGGAGGAGAGGGGAGTTAAGAAGAATCCAAAACGGAGTTACGTTGTTTATGGACACAGCCTTAGCATAACAAATCTTCAGCTTCCCTTCTACGCTCTGGCCACGTGAGTTCGAATTCCCGTCCTACCATCGAGATTTCGGTTTTCCATTGATTCCCGAAATTATCCCAGGGATGATTCCTTCAAAAAGGCAATGGTTGAATTCATCCCCCTTCCCTGCGCCCCGTCCATTCCTGTGTCTAAAGTCGTTTGTTGTCTGGAGTCAACGCGAACTCTTATATGACACAGGACAGATTTATAAATGTGTTGTTTGGATTTTGTACGAATGGTACGCATAGTAATAGTAGTGTATATGTTCAGGCTAGCCATTTTTTTAAAATATTATTATTAATCAATACAGTGAGAGAGGAAGAAGGGAGAGAGAGAAACCTGGTGCTGGCCCATTCAGGCCTAATCTTCCGAAAGATACCTCAAGGTTTAACGTCCCCCTCCAAAGGTAATTTTCCAAAATTTCAGTGAGTTTAGTTTCGCGCAATATGTGGACACATTGGACGAGAACGAATTCGGCCATAGCCTTTTGAAGGAAGCATCACAGCATTCACCTGGAGTGATTTCAGGAAACCATGGAAAACCCAAATCTGAATGCGAGGCCAGAACGTTAACCGTTCACGTATTACGCTTGGTGTAGTATGAAACGTATGCATCATAGTATGCTCGATTACACATACATTCCAAAATTTCTGATGGCGCATTATCCTAAGCTAACACGTAACATGCTGGCCTGCCAAACCTAAATTATCTACAATATCCTCAATTACTTTAAGGGTTTCATGGTTTCTTAACCCATAACTGTGGGTAACCTCTAGTGCAGCGCACCCTCGTTACCGCTATTTCCCTATTTATGAAAAAATAAGGTTTAACCTGAGCATGCACTAACTTATCCCACCTCATTCCTTCATAAGGCAGGCCCAGCATGTTATGTCTTAGCTTATGTGTTAACCTCTAGTGCATCCCACCCTCATTATATATATAAAGTTATCGCCTCTCATGCTCTACCAATTTTATGAAAAATAAGAACTAACCTATTCCACCTTCATGATAGTGGTTTTATTATGACTTGTGTGTTCGTTAATGTGTCTGATACGTTATGTCAGCACCTTTGATCGAATACATTCAGTTCTGTGATGCACACATATTTTGCTTTCATCCTTTGCTCACCCTATCATGATTGGAAGATTGTATGAGTTGTGAATACTCATCACATAGTTTTCCTAACCTTTTCCCCTTTGATCGATAACATCTGTAGTTTTCATCCTTTGCACTCCCTGACGGTAATGTGATGTGTGTGTTGGAGGGTCCGTGAAGGTTTGTCTGGGAACTGTCGCTACAGCCGAAACATACATTTTTGTACATATATGACACTTTTCTGTAGCCAGTTGTAGTAATGAAAAACACATCATATAGTTGTGCACTGCACTCTGTGGTGCACGCAGGTGTAATTGTCATGTCAACCAACGACATCTTGTTTTGGAAGGAAATTACGTAATTTTGGCAATATTTTACGTGTTTTAATCATTTTTTATGAAATTAAAGGGAAGTTATAGGATTTTCATGCTTCTTACTAAAACTGTATATTTTTCACGAAATTATGCTTCTCTCTTGCTCCCTGTAATGCTCGATACTTTGTTCTATTTCTCTGACTGGTCAGTTTTCATTATTTTTTTTATCTATTTTGCACATTTTCACACTTTTTAATAATATTCGTGGAAAGTGGCACATACTTAGTACTTATATCCGGAAAAACTTTTTGTCTTATCGAGTGTTGGTGTCTATTACGATTGGGTCTTAAGACTAGTAAGTGATGAAGGACTCATGAAAAATAACTTGATAAAGGACTTTTTAGGGGCGAGTGGTGGTGGGTGTAATCCTGTGAAATCTTGTTTGTGGAAGACCGCTTGTCCCATAGTTCACCAATATGGCCTCTGATGCTAGTTTAAACGTGCGTGAAGCGAAACTTAGCAACATGAGGTATATAGGCTCTCATTATAAATGAAGACTATTTTGCAAAACGCAACGGGTATAAGACGTATTTCGTGAAACGTCGATTTCAATTTGCACCATACAGCTACTCAAATTGTGGAGACGATTAGCTGACGCTGTAAACATGTCACTTTTAAATCAAACACTTATAATTTTGTCACCTATAATTTCACCGAGAGTGTTGGCCTCTCATTCAGGAGGATACCGGTGTGAATCCCGATCTAGGCATACGGATTAGGGTTTTCTATGCATGTGGGTGAATGGATAGCTGTTGTAACCATTTATGAATGAAGTGGATATTTCTCACTCTGGTTGAAAACATACCTAAAGTAAGGTCTAATTTTTGAGGATTCACCCACGAAGGATCTGCTCCGGGGAAAGGTTACGAGTTTATACCACAAGAGATGTACCTAAGCACAAAATGTAGCATCTCCACTGGTTAACTGGTATTCAGCAAAAATAAAAATAATAAAAATGTTACAGGTTCGGTCGGTCTCGAGCCAGAATGCACACTTTTTGCCCCGTAACCCAGCAAACTCCACAATCAGGGTGCAATTCGCATCGTCCTTCATAACACCGACAACCTTTTCACTATGGAACTCTACCTGCCAAGCTAACTGTGTCCATATAAAGTAATTTAGGACATCTAAACTGAGGAATGGTGAATTCTTAATGAAACTGATACATCCTCAGTCATCTTCTAACCATACCAATCTATGACTTCTTTCGTAAAGCGAATATTACATAATTTTGGAGATGTTTTACCTGTATTCACTATGTTTTGCGGTTTTCATAACATTTCGGGATTTTATGAGGTGGGGTGCGTAAGAGGATTGACGATGACTGTTGGGCGAGCGATAGCGCTCTGGCATCGCATTCGGGAAGCGACCATCCAGATTTAAGTTATTTTTTTTCCACAGTTTCCTGAAATCACTCCAGGCGAATGCCCACTACACGCCTTGTCAAAGTATGCGGTAAATAGAAACAGAATGAGGATCGGACTGTTAACTCAAGAAATTCCGAAACATCTGTCAATATTTGTGAGGCCGAGCATATTTTCATGATCCTTGACACTGGTGTGTGCATGTATAAGTTGTCAATATTCTGTAAGTCCTAAAATGTATATACTTTCGAAGTTTGTGCTTGGCACCTTTCCTAGCTTGTTCTTGAGTGGTGCAGTTCGTGACAGTTTTAGATACGTGCCAATCCCCGACAATATGCTATGCATCTGTTACCGCTGTTTCTGCAGAAAGTATGCATTCTTCCATTTTTCCAACTAACTGTGGTCTGTACCGTATTTTTCGCATGTGTCGGGATAAGAACTATTCAGCTGTGCCCTTTGGAGGTTGTACACGAGATCCATTTAGTATACGAAACAGACTCGTATACTGGCACGGACGAAAAATTTCATGAATGATCTAACATGATCTAGAACTTAGTGGATGCTATTTTCGGTGAATTTCTGTATTGCGACTGTAGACATTTTGAAATCAGTGTAAGGTGAGGTAATTTTTCACGCGTTTGACTGCCAGCTACTTGAAGAGTGAAGATCAGATATGGGACCTTAAACTTGCTACGCTCCTGGCTAAGGATTTGAATATCAGTTATTAGAACTTCGGTAACTCCATTATCTGCCGCCAGTGTTTAATGCTGGTATCTCAGCGCTAGAAATCAAGAACCTAAGTACTGAGGCATATCGCCTGTTTCATAAAATTTAGAGTTTTATGAAAAAAGTTAAGCTCCAAGTCAGAAAAGTTTTGCAGGCATGACGGTTAGACTCCGAGATTTACGCTGTAAAACGGTTTACATTCCTACTTACAGTTGCAATATTCCTTTTAAAATGTGGCTTGTAGTCTATTTCAAAACCTTCTTAAGCCAAGAATATTTTTTTGCCACCAGAACTCAAAAAGCAATGTTCTGTTTACTACTGTAAATTACCGCGAGTTGTGTCATATGGATGTTTTGCGCCTCCAAATTTTTTATTTTTTTTTTAATTGTTTAGAAAGACATTGTAAGTGTTTAGTTACGGATCTATTTCAGTTGACAAATAAACCATTGCTTCAAATGAGTCGGTTCTTAGGTTTCAAACTCTAGGTTATTTTAATAAAACGCATATGCCATCTTTCATCTAAAGAATAAAGTGCACCTTAAATTCACTAACTCGTATCTCATTCGAAACATAAAAGTTTACACAACATTGTTAATTACAATCTTTAAATTAAAATTTACTGCACTTTGATACTTTTAAACGTATTACAACCAACATGCAACATTCAAAGCATCAAAAAATCGCTGGAATCTTTGGTTTGAACATTCCAAGACTTACGTGGAAACGAACGGTCATTCGGTGGTACTGTAATTTTATTAGCAGGTGATATTCGACAGGCATAACCAACTATTCCGCATTCCACCGATGACTTCTTTCGTGGAGCAAATATTACATAATTTTTATGACTGTTGTACAAACGCCATTTCCGTCAATATCTCGTGATATACTATGTACGTTTCTTTTATCAGCATGACACCCAGTATATTCTAGTCAAAAAGCTATGTCCAACAGAGTGATGATATACTCTGTACGTTTGCTCTGATTTTCTTAATTTTAATACATTTTTTCATGAAATTATGGCAGTCAAACGCGTGAAAAATTCCCTCACTTTACACTGATTTCAAAATGTCGCAATACAGAAATTTGATATTTTATCAGCATGACACCCAGTATATCATAGTCAATAAGTTATGTCCAACAGAGTGATCATTGCAATGCATTGTTATAAAAAAACTATAAAAACCGAATCGAAGATGCAATAATTTATTACATCACCGACTATATCGTTACTTTTTAAAGTCTCGTAGCCTCGGCAATATGTTGGATGTCTGAGGACAAGCTTAGACTTTGGTCGATACTCTGAAAAGAAAAGTTCAGAAACCATTCGAAGCGTTAAATGTGGTAACGGATTTGTATGTACCGTTTTGTGCTTAGACCGCTGGTGTAAATATTTGTTGTACATTTTATTACTGTTGTACAAACGCCATTTCCGTCAATATCGCGTGATATACCATGGCATAAGTATTCAGGGAGAAAAAATCAGTATGCTACGATTTGCGGATGACATTGTCTTATTAGCAGAGAGGGCTGAGGATATTGAGAAGTTATTGAATGGCATGAACAAAATACTGAAGGAAGATTTTGGACTGAATATAAATCAAAGTAAAACAAAAGTGATGAAATGTAGCAGAAATGATACCAATACTAGCAGATTAAATATAAAAATAGGATCGGATGCAATAGGAGAAGTGAGTGAGTTCTGTTACTTGGGAAGCAAAATTACAACCGATGGCCGAAGCAGGAATGATGTTACAAGCAGAATAGCATTAGCAAAAAGAGCCTTCATGAAAAAGAGAAACCTTTTAGTTTCAAATATTGATCTAGGAATTAGAAAGAACTTCTTAAAACTCCATGTGTGGAGCACAGCACTTTACAGTAGCGAAACATGGACTTTAGGAATACCGGAAAGAAAGAAACTTGAAGCATTTGAAATGTGGTGCTACAGAAGAATGCTGAAAATTAGGTGGACAGACAAAGTAAGAAATGAACGAGTTTTGGAAATGATGGGTGAGAAAAGAAGTTTATGGAAGAAGCTTACAGGAAGAAGAGACAGGCTGGTAGGTCATATTTTGAGACATGCTGGACTGGTTAATTTGTTAGTGGAGGGAACAGTCGAAGGTAAGAACTGTAGAGGTAGACAGAGATTAGAATATATGAAGCAGATAATTGAGGACGTGGGTTGTAAGTGGTATGTAGAAATGAAGAGGCTAGCACAGGATAGGAAGGGATGGAGGATTGCATCAAACCAGTCTAAAGACTGACGACAGCAAAAAACCATGTACGTTTCTCTGATTTTTTTTCTTAATTTTAATGCTTTCTTTCATGAAATTAAACAACTTTCATAGTAATTTACAATATTTACAGAACGTAAAAAAAACGGTTTACATTCCTACTTACAGTTGCAATGTTCCTTTTAAAATTTTAAAACGTCACTTGTAGTCTATTTTTAAAACCTTTTTGAGCCAAGCATATTTTATGCCATCAGAAATTTGGGAATGTATGTGTAATCGAGCATACTATGATGCATACTTTTCATACTACACCAAGCATAATAGGTGAACGGTTAACGTACTGGTCTCGCATTCGGGAGGACGTGGGCTTGAATCTCAATCCGAGCTTCCAGATATACATTTTCAATGGTTTCCCGATATCACTCCATGTAAAGTACGTATAATATCTTCCCTGTTATCAAATCCTAAGGACCTAACGGTGGGTGAACGGTTAACGTTCTGGCCTCGCATTCAGATTTGGGTTTTCCATGGTTTCCTGAAATCACTCCAGGTGAATGTTGTGATGCTTCCTTCAAAAGGCTATGGCCGAATTCGTTCTCGTCCAATGTGTCCACATATTGCGCAAAACTAAACTCACTGAAATTTTGGAAAATTACCTTTGGAGGGGGGCGTTAAACCTTGAGGTATCTTTCGGAAGATTAGGCCTGAATGGGCCAGCACCAGGTTTCTCTCTCTCTCCCTTCTTCGTCTCTCACTGTATTGATTAATAATAATATTAAAAAATGGCTAGCCTGAACATATACACTACTATTACTATGCGTACCATTCGTACAAAATTTAAACAACACATTTATAAATTTGTCCTGTGTCATATAAGAGTTCGCGTTGACTCCAGACAACAAACGACTTTAGACACAGGAATGGACGGGGCACAGGGAAGAGGGATGAATTCAACCATTGCCTTTTTGAAGGAATCATCCCTGGGGTAATTTCGGGAATCAATGGAAAACCGAAATCTCGATGGTAGGACGGGAATTCGAACTCACGTGGCCAGAGCGTAGAGGGGAAGCTGAAGATTTGTTATGCTAAGGCTGTGTCCATAAACCACGTAACTCCGTTTTGGACTCCTCTTAACTCCCCTCCCCTCCCCGACCCGTGGCTTTTGCGTCTACCCGAACATTGTGGATGGGGACGTTAAGCCTGTTCGGTATCTTTCGGAAGAGTAGGCCGGAACCAAGTTTCACCCTCTCACTTCTTTATCTTACACAATTCCTACCCGTTTTATTAAAACCGACTGAGTTTTGAAGCGTTCACCACTATATACGAAAATATGCTAATTATTTCAATAGTTACGATGAATTTGTAAATAATTACTGTTTTAATAGCGCTTTACAGAAAAATGGTCATGTAACTGTGAAGGCAGGTGGCCGCAGGAGGGGTGACCTACAAAGAGATCCGGCAACCTCCAAGATAATTACGGAAATTGTCCGCAGGAAGTGGGATGGGTAAATAATAGGACGGCGGCATATAATTATAGGGCAGAGGCCTGCACACCAAGATAATGACGGTGAGCGGCGCCGGCGTGGCTGCAGGGGGCGCGGCGCGTGACCTACAAAGATAATGACGGTAAGAGGCGCCGTCGTGTCTGCAGGGGGCGTGGCGCGTGACCTACAAAGATAATGACGGTCAGCGGCGCCGTCGGGGCGCGTGACCTACAAAGTGCCAGGTAGATAATGACCGGGCGGTGGCGTATAATTATAGGCCAGAGCCGCACAGTCGGCCGGGCGCCTAATTATAGGGGAAGCGGCCTGCACACCAAGATAATGACGGTAAGAGGCGCCGTCGTGTCTGCAGGGGGCGGGGCACGTGACCTACAAAGATAATGACGGTAAGCGGCGCCGTCGGGGCGCGTGACCTACAAACAGCCAGGTAGATAATGACAGGGCGGTGGCACCTAATTATAGGGGAAGCGGCCGCAGGGGGGCGGGGCGCGTGGCCTAATTATAGGGCGCGAAACCGGTGTTATTATACTACTAGCGTCAGTGCTATTAGGTCCCGAGTGAGATAATAGCGTCTACGAGGATTCGGTGGTGCGGCACGAGTCAAACGAAAAGTGCCACGTCATGGGAAAACGAGAGACCAGATTTACGTGTACGATTGATGACTGAATAGTCTGCCTGGCTCTGCCTTGAATATAATGGATTTATTGCCCATCATAAATGGGCATTATATTTAGACACGTTTTGGAAACACTATAGGGTCTACTGTTTACTGGAGACTACCGACCGACATAAACCGTTAGCGTGTGGCGGACGACCGAAGAACTTGTTGCGTGTTCCCAGTAAAGCTGCATGCTCGAAGACTGGTTTGGAGAATGTATCTACTGATAGCGCTTGCTACCAATATTACTAACTTTGTGATATTTTGTTTATCTGTTAAGCCATCGCGGGCGGAGCTGTGATTCGCTGAGAAACGTATGTACCACCGCATTGCGAAGAGAACAGTCTGTCGTCTGGTATGGGACAGGTGAGCGACGCGGACCGGTGAACAATTCACCACCTCGCGACAGGCGGGGAACCGATGATCCCCGCGGCGCCATTCTGGATCGAAGAGTCATTTGACCTCGGTATCCCCTCACAGCGATAAAACTTCCTTCCTCATGAAAGTGTATGTAATAATTTCTACCAAGTAAATGAATCCTGAGAAGTTTCAAATAGAAGACTTTTTTAAATTAATTACAATGGGCAAGGTGCAATTATTTAAATGTTAATAACAAACTTTTCATGGTTTCAGCATTCTCAAGTTTTAATAAATTTAATTACAGTGGACATCCACTTTTCATTGATGCTATAAAGTCCAGTAATATGCCATACTTCAAATTCTGGCTCCCAACATGAGTCTTTCGAAATTACAAACGATTGCTAAAGGTTTCAGTCAATTATTATTATCTATCTAATATTAATCATCATTTCAGTTGACAGCCCGATGAACAGATAGGAAATTTTTTAATGTTATGTATGATATGTCATGCCACATGAATTCTTTCATTATAGTCTGGAAGAAGGATGGAGGCCGTTTGTACAATTAAATGTATTCTATAATATGTTTATATGTTCAAATCGACGTTGAAAGTTAGTTTTGTTTGTTATTGGTTGAAATATGGTATGATTGTTTTTATTCTCTTTATGCGTTGCCTTCTAGTCGAAATTTTGGAATTTCTTTAAATGTTTTTGTTGAAACCAAATCGTAATTCTGGTATAGGAAATCTATGCGTATAAACGTATTGGGTACTTCAAAAATTCAGCGTTGTAAAATGCTATGCTTGGTTTCTGAATGTCTTCTGCAACAAATCTGTAGCTGGTATGAGTTTCTTTTGTTTGGTAGGAATACTGTGTGTGGTTAAATTTGTGTATTTTGGCGATCCGGAAATGCGGTGGTTTGTTTTCTGGGTGTAATCCGCAGAATGTTCGCGGGGATTTAAATTACGAAGGTTATAAATTTATTCTAAAGCGGGGTTTGTTTGAATGTTGTTTGCAAGCAAGACTTCAGTTACGGAAGTTGGTTAACACGATTGTATGGTTAAAAATTTAATTTAACGTAGTTCCGTTCTGGAAAATCTACCGATATGTCACAAATAGTAAATAATGAACTTTTGAGTGAGGACTGGAATACAGTGTTTAAAATAACAGGGGACAAAAATCAGAGGATTCTGAAAATTTATGAAAGGTGCCTCCATACAAGAGTAGTTTCAATCGGTAAAAAACGAGTGAACAAGAACTTGATAACATTAGTATTAAAACATCTTGTACGATATAAAATAACTTTTTGTAGAAGCTAGGACAACCAATAATATGTTTCTTAGAAGGCATGACATAACTTTCTGTAGAATTTTAACCAAATTAAATAGAAATGCTAATTATTTGGCTATAAACAGGAAGATTAGCAGGTCAGATTATAAGATGAAAGTTGTTCGGAATATTATTGAAAGAGAAACCACTGTATCATATCCTGAACATAAACCCATAACTTCAAGCTTTAACAGTAAACTTGTAAATGACCATCTTCCGTAGTATGTGTTTTTCATTACTATATCTTAACGGTTGCTGAAAAACTAAAAGGAAAAATTATTGGTGAGACTGAGAACTATGGACATCACTTCTATAAGCATTTTCAAAGATCTTCCAAAAAGCAATGTACAGAAGGATGTTTGCACATCTACATAACAATTACCTACTCAACAAAGCACAGTTTTGATTTTAAAGAAGGTATTTCAGCTAGTCAGCAATTTTTGCTTTTGTAGACAACATAATGGAAGCAACGCATACAAGAAAATTTCACAGGAATATTCTGTGATCTTTCCAAGGCCTTTGTGTTGATAATGGGATTCTCCTA
>CM061919.1:15638411-15745965 GCA_031002005.1 Vandiemenella viatica
TAATTTTAAATTCATCCATTCAGTTAAAAGCATATGGAAAAATTTTTACGGTTGAAAAAACTGGGGAAAAAATGTACGATTGAATGTGTTTTTCTCCGTTGCTGCCACTGTGATGCTTTCGGCTATCTCGATGTATTTAGGTAATTATACTGGACATCAGACTTAAGACATTGGCTATTAAAAGTAAGAAACGTGGATAACTTCTTTTACTACAGTCAATTTCATGCGTACATTTAAGTTCGTATTTCATCCATATCAGAGCAAACTGTCATGGCTTCCGACCTTGAAAACGGGAACCATACTCAGAACACGGGCTTACCCGTTTAGATGGGACCTATTAAAAACTGATGATCATACGCTTGCACCTAGTGATCTAATAAGGGGCTAGTAATAGGGCACAACATTGCGGGAGGGCGAACTGGGTGGAGGCAAACAGGAAGCAGCCCAGCAATATGAACAGCCCGCTTAAGCATTTCAGCGTGGGTGATAAACATAAACATACGGCAAGGGCGTGTCCTCACTGGTGTTGATATTTGCGGTCGTAAAAATAAGCAGCTGTGTTTGCTAGTTTTCAAATAAATTAAAAGCTCAGCTCTCACAAGAATGCCAATTTAAAAGGAACTAAACCGCACGTAATGATCTGGTGGCTCTGTGGCTAAGGCGCTTGGTTTCAAATAGGTCGCTTCTCCGGTCCCGGGTTCAAATCATGGCGGGTGCAAGAATTTTTTAGAGTAGTGTTTGATCATATGAGCTATGCCAGGTCGTTCCGTGGTTCGGATTCCACGTTAAACTGTAGGTCCCAGAAGAAAGGAACTGGCTGTCCTACCTCTGACCCAATGGCTTAGTATGCCTCCTTTGGAAGGATCCAAACAAACTTCGGGTTGTGGACTAAGTTTCAAACCGCAGGTGTTGGAAGCGATCTGTGACACGATAATAGCATGAAATATCTGCTACAAATTCCAAGCCCTCTGATTAGCATTTCCCCCAATCCCCCCCCCCCTCCCCCACTGGCGGGTAAATTGCAGACAGCAGCCCTAGGCATGTACTAAACAAAAAAAATGATTTTTTTTTCTGTTTCTGATAACGGGCAGGTCCAGACTGCTTCCGAAGGTGCCATTGCTGGCCGAGAAGAAGATCGGGAGCTTGCAACATTTGCAAACGATGTTCATTCGGAAACAATTGATCAGCGGGAAGAAGAGTGGTTCTCGATGTCTGATGAAGGAGATGTAGGAACAATAGAAGAAGAATCTCCGAATGACAGAGTTATAACTTCTTCAGAAATCGGCAACAGTTCGGGAGGGGATTGCTTAACCTCCGCTTTCGAAGGTGAAGAAGATGACAGATCAGCAGAAGAATGGGAAAATCAGTGGCTGCCAGAGGAAACCGAATATGAATATCAGGATTCCGAGGAAGAATATGAAGACTGGTTGCCCGAAGCTCCGCATGAAGAGGACGAATTGTCTTCGGGATTCAGTGATAATGTGGAAACACGTTCCCTGCAAGACGCTTTTGAAGCGGAAGGTGATGTAGGCTTATCAGAAGATGACGAAGACGAATGGTTGCAAAACGATGCTGAAGAAACAGAAGTAGCCGACGAAGGTGGAGGAGGAGAAGAAGAATGGTTGACGGAAGCGGAAGAAGAGTGGTTGACAGATTCAGACGAATATGAAGAATCACTAGAAGATGCTGAAGAAGCAAAAGTGGCCGAGGTAGGTGGAGAAGAGAAAAATGAACTGTTGATGGAAGGGGAAGAAGAGTGGTTGACAGATTCAGACGACTACGAAGCATCTTCGGATGCTGACGATGAAAACTGAAAAATCTTCAGAAGACGGGAGAGGATTACGTTGAGCGCTTGAAAACGAGATTAAAGTATGAAGGATCGGGGTTAAGAATTTTTTCCGCCATTTGTGGAGGACTGAAGCTTTTCTAGATGTTGAAGAAATTTAATTTTCTAAGCGTCAGAAAGAAGAGCAAGAAATGTGTTGTGATATTGAAAATAGTTGCGAGCTGATGATGATTTTTCATACGATGTAAGAGTGAAGGAGGCTATTAAGGATAAAGACAAAAAGAACGTTAACTGTGCCAGAAGTGATAGTAATACAAATAAACTCTCTAACTTTCTAAGCTTCCCATACGTGTACATTGAAGGAGAAGAGCCTACAGACAGTGAGGAAGAATTACCCTGCCAAATTCTCGGATTATGTGTATGGTAATGTTTACAGCCACCTTGGTGGATTCAGTCTGAGTGACTGATTGACTCTTAAGATGTTGAGAATTTCTGTACTGGTTATGACTATCCAGTTTGGGACAGTGATATAGGGCAATGTCTTCATCTGCAACCGCTGAAGTTTACCCCTTCTGTCACGATAATATCGCAGTTACGACCTTTATTACAAGATTAGTTAAGATGAATTTGGGGGCGTTTCCTGGAGTAGAAATAGCTACCAGCACCAGGAGCAGAATCAGGGATAAGACTCAGGTAAACAGTAGTAGAATAAGGCTGGTCGCTTTAGCATTATCCAGGGAGATGAAACGGAAGGAAATTTTTATTTGATCGAAATTCAAGCATAGGGATTGGCAGATTATATTACACGTATGAATGATAAAAACAGAGATATAAAGAAATTGTTAATGGTATCATTTCAAGAAATATTTCGAGAGGGCGTAAACAAAAGAAAAACGAAAGAACATGTAATCCAAAAGAGACTGGTAGCGATAAGGGGAGATTATATATCAGTTTTGGAGCATAGAACTAGTATCACCTCGACTCAATTACAAAAGAGAAAAAACAAGAATACTGTAATGTATATATACAACGAATGACAATAAACGTTTTCAAAAAGACAATAATAAGTTTAGAATTGTGTGATTTTTTCAGAACAAATAAATTTTAAAAAAAAAAAAACTATATTGAGAGGGATTTGTGAAAGGATATCTGTTTAAGTCTCAATAACAGTTAACCACATCTTATCTATTTAAACATATAGGTGTTCAATGTTACAACCAAGAATATTTTGATAATTGTTTGGAATATAATGCATAATATTTTTTGGTATAAAGTATACTCAGACATTTTTAAGAGTTAATATTTATTTTTTCAATTTTAAAAAACCAAATTTGATCGGCCTAGAAAATTGTTCAACACTGTTTGTTAAGTAGCATTTACCCTCTATTCAGAATCTTGGGCACCTGTCTGTTTAGAATAGATTAATCATTTCTCGTTCCATCCACCGCTCGCACCATATGCTTCCAAAAGCGTTAAAATCCTATCAATGTGGGTACGGCAGTTTTTTTTTGGTGAGTAATGTAGTAACTTAAAGTTAGTAACAGTTAACGCAAGTGAAAAAACTCAAATTTCCTAGTACAAAAATAATGTTGGTAAACGAAATTACTGCAGAAGATGTCACTAGGGTCAATGTTCGACAGTAATATTACTTAGATCAAGCGCTGTAAATATTAATGTAACTAAATAAATATCAAAAATCTGTATAGCATGTGTGCAATGATGGTAGATTTAAATAAACTATATCGAGCGTGGTGAGTGAGCGGTAACGCTCTGGCCTCGCATTCGACAGGACGCGGGAATCCCTGTCCGCCCATCCAGATTCGGGCTTTCCATGGTTTCCCGAAATCACTCCAGGCGAATGTCGGTGGTCCCTTAAAAATGCCATTGGCAAACCATTTCTTGACCCCACTCCTTTCTCACTTCTGATGACTTTGACGTTGACAAGGCGAAAAAGCCACAAGAAAAAAAAAAAAAAAAAAAAAGTAAAAGTACTAGTATAGACATTAAGCACAAAGATTTTTACCCTAAATCAAACATCACAATTTTGTTACACTTATTACTCTATAATAGGGGTTCCCACCTACAGTCTGTGATGTGATAAACATATTCAGTAGATGTTTACGTAGTTTAATTCAGAAAGGTTTTCCATGGTTTCCGAAATCACTCCAGGCAAATGCCGGGATGCTTCCTTCAGAAGGCCATGGCCAAATTCCTTCCCATTCCTTGCCTCCCATCCTTCCCCGTCTCTAAGGACATCGTTTTTAATAGACGTTAAGCAGTTTTAAAAAAATATTTCACAAAACTGAAGAAAAAAAAAATAACCAAAATAAAATACCAATATTAACAGAATCTAAAGAGTAGTAATGTGGTCTTTGGCGAGAGTCTTTTAAGGCAGTGGTCCGCAACTATTTCCTTCTCGCGGCGCACCTAAGGTTATCCACAAATTCCGCGGCACACTTGGGTGGTTGAGCAAAAAAAAAAGGATGATTCGTGGAGAAATCGTTGATAATGTAAGCCTCATTTCTTCATCGACGGATTTGAATCTTTCCCTCTTGGATGTTTTAATCTGTCAACGTCGAGAAGCCCAATTCACATAAATATGCAGTTGGAACTGGCAATAACACATTAACTGCAATGTCGGAGATAGCCGGATATTCATTCCTTATTGTTAGCCAAAATGTATCTAAAGGAACTTCGAGAACCTTTAATTCCAATATACTGTCAGCTTTTAAATCTGCGAATTCCTCTTGAATATTAATTGGAAGATGTTCCGAATTCGCAACGAATGAGATCACCAACCCAATCGAAATCTTCAACATTTTCTCCAAAGTACTTTTTGAATCTCTGCTGCAGGACTTCTAAATGTTCTTTAGTTCACCATTTTATTAGCGCCACAAAATGACAATACAGACGGGAACATCTCACACAACCCATTTTCATTCCTCTTTAACCACAAATCCAGCTTGTTCTCAAATCCTTTAATCTTAGCCATACTAATAATAATATTTTCGTTCCTACCTTGCATTTTGATGTTCAGTTTATTCAACTGTACGAAAATGTCGGAAAGATATGGCAACTTACCTACCCATTCACCATCTGCGAATAAATCCGCGTACTTATGTCTTTCAACAGTCAAAAATGCCTGGACTATTCTCACCATCCGTTTACAAACAGGCTTTTAACAGCGTTTCACCTATCGTATGTGGTTTCTTAGCCTTTACGATAAGTTCGGCTGCCTTATAAATAGCTTCCTGTACGTTTTCCGAAACACGTAGTGCCCTATTACACTAGGCGACTTGGCGGCGCAACCAGCCGCGGCACTGGTGTCTCTGTTGGCGACGCAACCAGGATGCTGGTGGCGCCACCAGCCAGCCACTCGCACAACCGAGCAGTCACTTTGATGTTATCCTCGCATTGTATGCGAATTGTGTACTTGAATATGTCCAGTGAACTACAGGGAAATGAGTGGAAGTGAAAGTGTAGAGACGACAAAGGGGTAAAGCAAGAAGAATTTCTCATTTTCGTATCTTTCCCGGTAATATCAACCTTTACTAAGTACAATGATTGAAAGAAAGACGATTTAGACATTCTTAAGTAATTAAAAAACTTGTTGCCGTCTGAATACAGTTTAATTGCGATGGAGCTAACACTCCGGTAGCAATTTGCACATTTCCAGCACTCTCTTCACCCTCCTCCTTTCCCCCAATGAGTCCCAATCCAGCTCCTGTATCATATCAGTTACTGACTGCGTCCTCCGATAATTTCCACAAACAAATCTAGCTGCTCTTCTTTGCATACCTTCCAACTCCTGTATTTGATCTCCAAAATGTGGTCCCAAACTACACCACCATATTCAACAAATGATCTGACCAAAGTTTTGTAACCCAACTCCCTAACCTCCCTGTTACATTCTCTCATCACCCTCTTTAGCAAATGAAGGATTTTGTAACCTTTTTCTACCACCTGTCAAATTGAGTTTATCAAACGTTATGCAAAGAATTTACACTTCATCAAGAAAATCTGACCTCACTCTGAAATCATAATTAACCTTTAGATCTATTTATCTTTGTATCTTATAAGCCGACTCTTCTTGGCATTTATCTTCATTCCATGCTGACCTACCCATTTAGATATTCTACCCAGATCATCCTGCAACTGTTCAGTCTTCACTTGTTTTTATCCTATTGCATACCATTGTATCATTAGCAAAATACCTAGATTCTGACCCTAACACAGTCATTCGTTAGAATAATGAACAGCAACTCCCATATTTACTTCCACTTCTTGATAATTTATTTCCTACTCTAATTGCTTTCTGACTTTTAAGAATTCCTGTGCTGAGGCGATGCTATTACTACTAATGGACAGTACTTACCCATTTAGGTGTTAATAAAACCATACACAAAATTCAGGAATGTATCACATGGCCTGGGTTAATAAAGGACGTCCGCAAAATGGTGAGGGAGTGTCGTATTTGCAATATGTCTAAACCGGATACTGGTCCCAAGAAAAGAAACCTGTTGACAGGCCAAGGTAATTTTTGAAGGCTTAACCGTCAGGCCAGCTTCCCTAAACCTGGTTAGAACTTGCCTAAGATGATCCAGATGTTGTTCAAAGGATTCGCTATAGACCACCACGTCGTCCAAATAATTATACACAAAGCAAAACTTAAGATCCCCTAGCACTCTATCAAGGAGGCGGGATAACACCGCGGCCCCAGTGGCCAAACCAAACGGAACACGATTAAACTCAAACAAATTCCAATCCGTGCAAAAGGCCGTAGCCGCCTTAGAATCCTCACTCAGGGGAATTTTGTAATACGCCTGATTAAGATCCAACACAGTAAAATATTTGGCACCGGCAAACCAAGTAAAGGCGTTGTGAAGATCAGGCAGGGGAACTGATTCTAACTCGGCCTTTTTATTCAATGCCCTGTAATCAACTACAGGCATGTATTCCCCTCTCTCAGGTTTAGGAACCAAAAATATTGGTGAAGTGTAGGGTGAAGTGGAGGGTCTAATAACTCCATCCTTAAGCATCTGATCGATCTTTTTCCGAAGAAAGTTCATCTTCGGGGGGGACAAACGGTAGGGACCATGCCTCACCGGCACGTCATCAGACAGGAGAATTTTATATTCAATAAGATGAGTTACTCCCAATTTGTCCACCAAAACATCTCTAAATTGTTCCAACATTTCCAGAAGTTGAAGAGCTTCACTCTGAGGAAGATGACCCATCTTATAATCACCCACTTGTGTAAGGACCGCGTTTACTCGTGATGAGATGCGACAAGAGCAAAGGGCAATTTGATTCTGAGGATCAAACTTAAAATAAAGGGTGCTCGAACTACAGTCGATGACCAGACCAGTAGTTTTGATAAAATCTATTCCCAATATATTTTTGTTTTTTGCTGTCATCAGTCTTTAGACTGGTTTGATGCAATCCTCCATCCCTTCCTATCCTGTGCTAACCTCTTCATTTCTACATACCCCTTACAACCCACGTCCTCAATTATCTGCTTCATATATTCTAATCTCTGTCTACCTCTACAGTTCTTACCTTCAACTGTTCCCTCCACTAACAAATTAACCAATCCAGCATGTCTCAAAATATGACCTACCAGCCTGTCTCTTCTTTCCGTAAGCTTCTTCCATAAACTTCTTTTCTCACCCATCATTTTCAAAACTCTTTCATTTCTTACTTTGTCTGTCCACTTAATTTTCAGCATTCTTCTGTAGCACCACATTTCAAATGCTTCAAGTTTCTTTCTTTCCGGTATTCCTAAAGTCCATGTTTCGCTACCGTAAAGTGCTGTGCTCCACACATACAGTTTTAAAAAGTTCTTTCTAATTCCTAGATCAATATTTGAAACTAAAAGGTTTCTCTTTTTCATGAAGGCTCTTTTTGCTAGTGCTACTCTGCTTTTAACATCATTCCTGCTTCGGCCATCGGTTGTAATTTTGCTTCCCAAGTAACAGAACTCACTCACTTCTCCTATTGCATCAGATCCTATTTTTATATTTAATCTGGTAGTATTGGTATCATTTCTGCTACATTTCATCACTTTTGTTTTACTTTGATTTATATTCAGTCCAAAGTCTTCCTTCAGTATTTTGTTCATGCCATTCAATAATTTCTCAATATCCTCAGCCCTCTCTGCTAATAAGACAATGTCGTCAGCAAATCGTAGCATACTGATTTTTTCTCCCTGAAAACTTATGCCATATGGAAATTTTTTTTTTCACTTTCTTCATTGCTTCTTCTACATACAAGTTGAATATTAACGGGGATAGACTACAACCTTGTCTCACACCCTTTTTAACTGATGCATGTCGCTCGTGATTCTCTACTTTTATTACAGCCACTTGATTCTTATATAGTTTATAGAGTATTCTTCTATCTCGATACTTTAGGCCTGACTTCTTTAAAATTTTGAACATCTTGTCCCACCTAACATTATCAAAAGCTTTTTCTAAATCAACAAATGCCATAAAAGTATCTTTGTTTTTCTTGATCCGCCCTTCAAGTATTAATCTTAAAGACAGAATTGCTTCCCTTGTACCGCGATTTTTCCTAAACCCAAACTGATCTTCACCTACTATCTCTTCTACTACCCTTTCCATCCTTCTGTATATTATTCTAGTCAGTAATTTTGAAGCATGTGATGTTAGACTAATGGTGCGATAATTCTCACATTTGTCGGCTTGTGCTTTCTTTGGAAGTGTGAAGATGATATTTTTATTAAAATCAGTAGGAATTTCTCCTGTTTCATAACTTTTTGATATCAACTTGAATAATCTTTCGTTTCCTTCCTCTCCTAGAGATTTAAGAAGTTCTGCAGGGATCTCATCAATTCCAACTGCCTTATTTGCTTTCAAGTCATTCAGAGCTTTATTAAATTCTGTCCTCAAAACAGGATCTCCTAAGTCATCAATGTCGATATCGCCTTCCTTTTCCAATACACTATTGTTCAAGTCATCCCCATCATACAGTTTCTCAATGTATTCCTTCCATCGGTTAGCTCTATCTTCTGAACTTAAAAGAGGTTTCCCTTCGGCAGTTTTAAGGTTCATACCTCTTTTCTTCATTTCTCCAAAATTCTGTTTGATCTTTCTATATGCAACATCTACTTTTCCTACGACCATTTCCTTTTCTACTTCTTCACACTTTTCTTATAGCCATTTTTCTTTTGCTATTTTGCATTTCCTATTTATTTGATTTCAAAATTGCCTGTACTGCTCTCTTCCTGCTTCATCCTGAGCATGTTTGTACCTTCTTCTCTGATCGATCAGCTGCAAAATTTCTTCTGTGATCCAATGTTTTCGGGCAGCTTGTTCCCTAAAGCCTAAGGTTTCTTTGCCAGCTTTCATTATTTCGGTCTTTAATGCATTCCATTCGTCCTCGGTTGAGCTCCTTTCACAGTTAATTCTTAGACCTAAGTCTACCATTTCTGCAAATTTTTCTCTTGTGCTAGATTGTTTCAGTTTATTCACTTCTAGTCTGTTCTGCTTAAACTGCTTCCTTATTCGCTTGAATTTCAGCCTGCACTTCATTACTATCAAATTGTGGTCCGAGTCTATGTCTGCTCCTGGGTACGCTTTACAGTCTAGAACTTGATTCCTGAATCTCTGTTTGACCATGATATAGTCTAGCTGATATCTGCCTGTATCCCCAGGACGTTTCCAGGTGTATATTCTGCTTGCATGGTTCTTAAATAGTGTGTTCGCCATTACTAGCTTATATCTTTCACAAAATTCTAGCAACCTGCTTCCTCGCTCATTTCTTTCTCCTAGACCAAAACTTCCTACAGTATTCCCCTCTTTTCCTTCTCCCACTATTGCATTCCAATCACCCATGATTATTAGATTTTCCTCCCCTTTCACATATTGGATTAATTCTTCAATTTCAGCGTATATTTTTTCTATTTCTTCGTCATCTTCCTGTGACGTTGGCATATATACTTGTACTAATGTGGTTGGGACGGGCTTAGTTTCTAACCTCATCAAAATAATCCTGTCACTAAATTGTTCATAATAACTCACCCGTTTCCCTACTTTCTTGTTCATTACAAATCCTACACCAGTGACTCCATTGACAGCTTGTGTGCTAATTATCCTGTGTTCCCCAGACCAGAAATCCTGTGCGTCCTTCCATTTAATCTCACTAATCCCAACAACATCTAACTTAAGTTGTTCCATCTCCATTTTTAAGTTTTCTAACCTACCTGCCCTATTCAGACTTCTAACATTCCACGCTCCGACTCGTAGAATGTTTCTATACATTCTGATGACTCCTCCCTGAGCAGTCCCCACCCGGAGATCCGATTGGGGGACTATTTTACCTCCGGAATATTTTACCCAGGAAGAAGCCATCATGATATATGTAATTTTAGAGGATTACATGTCCTCGGGATACCCTTTGGGTCTTTAATGCAGTGGTTTGCCGTTGCCTTCTGCATCCCCATGCCGTTGATCATTTCTGATTCATCCGCCTTTAGGGGCCGTTTCCAACCCCAAGGGCTAGAGGGTGCCCTGAACCGCTCCCCGCTCTTCCGCCCTCCTTTCGGAGGCCGTTGGCAAGCAGTGGGTGACTCCTTATACCGGGAATCTTTCAGTCGCCAGAGCCTCGTCCGTGCAAACAGGGTGCACCACGTGAAGGAGAGGTTGACATTTGGTTGGAAAAGACTAGTATAGTCTCTCCCAAACCCTTACACCCCTTCCCAATATAACGGGTATTAATAACCCTTTAACGACAACTAGATTAAAAGGCCAGGTATAATTACACACTCTCACCCAAACTCGACACACTCCCACAAGAGGCAACTTCTGACCACTAACAGTGCGACATCCCTGCGCGGGGGGTTTGAGTCCAGGCAAGCGACAGATGTTACGAAACTCCAAATACCAGTTATAATCGACAAGGGAGAGAGAACTCCCCGAGTCAATGAGAGCACAAACAGGTTCATGATTGATGCTGGCACAGAGAAAAGGCAGATGAGAAGTCTTAGGAATCACAATACGGTTATGAAAACCTTTAAGCTGCGAACGCCTCGTTTTTCGACAAGATAAGCTTTTATTAGGTTGACGCTTGGCCGACGGACATCTCTTGACTAAATGAAGATCAGAACCACAACGAAAACACTGCTTAATAACCCTACCTGGAAGAATACTACTACACCAATAATTATTACCAGCGGAACTTGCCCGCTGAAAACCGCTATGTCAGCTATCAGATCATTGCACCTTTGGCACTCGGCACTGTTTGACGAAATGGTCCCCAGCGCCACAGCGAAAACACTTGCCTGTAACATAGTAATCATTATCACGCAAATAATCAGACTTCCTCTTATCTTTCTTAGTGACTTGTGCTCTCCCTTCTGTTCTCTGCTGATCGACAAGTTGCAAGGCCTCGATAGAAGTAATTAATTGATTAAGCTGAAGAAAAGATGTTGGTCTTATATTAAATACGGCCCTAGCCCTATCCTCCGGACGAAGACCTTCAACAATATTGGCAACTATATCCCTTCAGAAATATCCATTTGCAACGCCGTCACGGCCATACGAACCCTCTCCACAAATTGCCCTAATGACTCCGTCATAGATTGTACTTTCCAAAAATGAATTCTTTCCAACTCCCTCAATACACGAATCGGTATTTTTTCTCGAATCACCTTTTGTCTTAAATCCTTCAAAGCCCCCTTTACCTGCATAATCTCCGCAAGATAATCTGCCAAGGAACCCTTGGCCAAAGGATATAACAAGGCTAAAATACTATGTTGAGGAACCTGAAGCGCATCTGCGTGCTTTTCAAAACAAACGGTGAGCCACAACAAATGTTCAATTTGTCTCATATCCCCCACTGAAAGTTCCTCGACTTCCCTTAATAACACACCCAAAGGATTAGGTAATTTGGCAAACTGATTCGAAATGGCCTGATACTCGGGAACTACTTGGTGTATCTGATGATGGTCAGTTCTCACTGCTACCCTTTCTACTGATTCACTACAAGTGTCACTTTCTAAACCCAAGGAATTAACTTGCAATAACAAGGTTTGTAATTCACCACTCAACTGGTTTACATTGGAAAGTTGATATACATCCAATCTCAAGGTTTTCAAATCGGTAAGACGATCGTTAAAATGATTAAGCTGAGCCTGAAGCCTATAAATTTGACGCCTAGTTGGGCTGCTTTCCTTCAAGAAGGCAACATTTCTTCCGAGCTCCTGCAACCCCACTACACAAGCGGAAATAGCATCACATACCTCCCCAATCCGCTCCGGTGGGACAGTAACCGGGGCAGGGCCGGCAGTGCGCAAACGTTCAGTAAGGTCAGCCACACTACCCTCGTCTGATAATCCCCTAATTTTAAGCTCATACTGTAGCTGCTCTTTCTTAAGATAACTCCACCCTACAAAGCGTGTGCCTTCCATAGCGAATCAGAAAGGAATGCACGAGTATGACAAACAACAACAAGGCTTGAAACTACCCAATGTAACCACGCTCTGCTACCACTACTAACGGACAGTACTTATCCACAAGGATACAGTGGGAAGTGTGTGGGAACATGGTTAGCAGTTCAAGCCTTGTTTAAACATTGGTTTATTACAATTATTAATGATAATGCTGAAATTTACAGATAATGTTACAACTATAATATCAAGTACCACCAATTCTGGTCTTGCAAACAAAGATATTAGTAATTTGTTATCACCAAACGATATAATATTATGAACCAAACCTTGGTCTTGCAAACGAAAATATGAATAATCTTGTTATCACAAATAATGTTAAGGACCAAACCTTGGTTTTGCAAACGAAGATATAAATAATCTTGTTATTACAAATTTATATTATACTATGGACCAAACCTTGGTCTGCAACTTATATCTTGAACGACCCTTATAATTACAAACAATCCTACTTATACCAAACTATAGAAAATAACCTGACTGGCTCTTAATAATCTACTAGCCAAATACAAATTTATATTTGAGCCAGACTGCTAACGGCGAGGTAGAATGCGACACACTGGTAGTTGCAATTAACAGAGAAAATGACTAATATAATGTCAAATAAAACTGGCCTCAATCTTGTAGATTAACGTATGAATAATACTGTAATCACCGACAATTCCACATAGATCAATGACAGAAATAACAAGACCGGCTCGTTCCCATCTACTAGCATCTAACACTCTGCCAGTAGGACCAAACACAATTTATGGCTGAGGCATGAGGCGGAAGGCAACACTTGTGGTTGCAGCTGACGGCCACTACCTCCAATACCCTCCTAGGGCGAGAAGGCAGTTTACAGCTCGGAAGGTACCACCCGGGTCGATCGCCACGGTATTCCCGAAACTTCGGCACAGCACTCTCGGTGAAGAGTATCGGAGAATTCCCTCTCTGCAGGTGGTCGAAGCACGGTCGCGAGGGACCCACCAATTCACCAGAAGTATAATCCACGGGCGGCCCGGTCAAACCATCAAGCTGAGTCACGGCCACTGCGAGAAATACCAGGCATAACCAATCGACTGTTGACTGCCTCACTGACTGCTTCCTCCTTAGTCCCGCAACGCTATCACTCCGGAAAACATTAGCGGGATGCCGACCGCGTGCCTTCAACTGACTCACTCCTTCCGTGACCCCACATATATACCGGTTATCGCTAGGAGCCCCAGCGCTCTCTAACGGGGAACACCAAAGAGGAAACAATCGCGAGCGGAAGAGAAGGCAAAGATATAACAAGAGCCGAGCACGCCTCATGTGCCCAGCAAGTAACTTTTTCACCCAATTCAATACATTTCAGTTTATTTAAAACCATTTTATGGCTCACTCTGTCAAACGCCTTAGAAAGATCTAGTGCCAAACTATCAACTTGGCCTCCCATTTCAAATTCATTTGAAATATCTTGCATATAGCCCACTATCTGAGATTCAAATGAATATCCTTGCCTAAAGCTATGTTGTCGATCTGAAAACTAGTTTCGTTCTTCACAGACATTTCTGATATAGTTGCATATCAATCTCTCAATCATTCTGCCCATCACTGATGACAAACTAATTGGCCAGGAATTTTCACCATATTTTTAACCCTTCCTTTATGAACTGGTACTACTATCGGTCTTTTCCAATCCTTTGGTAAGCAGCAAGTCTTCAAACTCATTTTAAACAAAATTTTAAGGTAAGGTACAATATCCTATCCCTCAATCTGTAGTAATATTACCTACACCAGTTACACCAGTTTTAGCTTTCTGAGTTACTTCGCAATTTCCTGAGAATTTTTTTCAAATTCTGTAGGTTCGTCATTTATAATCTCCTCTGATTCATTCCCTCCCATCACAGGATGACTTTCCCTACTTGTCTCACCAAACCTGACACTCAGTATCTCTGCAATTTTAAAATTGTAAAGTAGGAAGGGTAGACTGAACGCGTGGTGGCGAGTCTGGCGGCGCCGCCTGGTGGCCTAGTGTAATAAGCTACGTAAGATACAATGCCCCGCCACGACTCTCGACCACCAGTGGTTGCCGGCCTGGTCGCCGGACAGGGCAGCCAGCCGCGCCGCCAGTTTCTGGCGGCGCCACTGGCTGCCCTAGTGTAATAAGCTCCATAAGACTCAGTGCCCAGCGACGAGCAGTGCCACCAGTGGCCCGGCTGGTTGCACCGCCAAGTCACCTAGTGTAATAAGACCCGTACTGTAGCGGTCATGAAAGTACTTTGTTTTTTCTTATTTTCCAACAACCTACGAAAATAATTGATATCTTTGTTTGACGGGGAAGAATGTTTTTTGACAAATGTCGTTTCAATTTACTGGGAACCATTGCAGCGTTGCTGAGTTTCTCACCACAAACGATACACTCGGGGATTGGGCACGTTTTTTCACAACACCAAGAAAACCCATCAGATAAGTAATTATCACTATATTTCTGCTGCGTTAACTTTTGTTTCTATCTTTCTGGCTCAACACTTTCATCAGTTGCACTCATAGACGGAACACTCCGTTCAAGGAATTTTTCCATCTTGAAGAAATAAAATAATCTGATAATTATTATAGAAAATATCAAGACGAACTACGAACACAGTTTTCGGACCACTTCACAGCACAGTTATGATGGAACTGAAGTTATTGTAAGAAGCGGGATTTATACACTTCAAAGAAGTCACCTACAGGGAGCCGATTGGTTTTACAGTGATGCCTGACAATGCGTCAGTGCAACGGTACAGGAACAAAGTAGTATTGTTGCAGAAGCACAAACACCGAAAAGTTTATAAAATAAAATAAGGCTTGGAAGGTTCTGCTAATCCCAGCAGTTTAGACTGATGGAAAAGCACCGACACAGAACATGCGGTGAATATAACGGAATCTCAAAGCGTAGCATTAAAGACGAGGGATAAAAATATTTCAAAAATGAATAAACAAAAGTAACAGCAAGTGTAAGTAAATAAATAACATTTAATTTCTGAAAATACGACAATACGTAAAAATTCACGGAACATGAAACTAAAATGTAATTAATAAAAAAATTGGCAATTAATTCCTTATAACTGGTAAAATTTCGTGGCACACCTTTCACCTTGTAGCGGCACACCGGTTGCGGACCACCGGTTTAAGGCACCAAATATATTATTTAAATAAAACATTAACTGTACTTATTACGTTTGATTACAGTGTTCCATTCATTTTAACGTAATAAACAAAAAACAAAGTAAAAAATACAAATTAACGCACTCGAAAGAGTAGAGGAGTGATATTTTGTATCTCGCAAACGAGCTGTATGTACCAGTGTGTTCAGTGATGTTTATCTCAAACGGATTATAATTTCTTACCTTCTCACGAAGTCAAAAGATATACCGCGGATTCTGAACTTGACTTTTTGTCCACTTAGTTCTGATGTGTTTCCTTGCACTGTGGCGTAATGAGTGAGTTATTTTGCCTTTTGCACAATGTCGCCGATAGGTGATCGTTCTGCTCTTCTTTGCAGAAACTTTTAAAATGTGAAAAATACTGGTGCCATAATTGTTAATTGATGTTTCCGCAAGTCCCAGACAGAGGCAGCTTGCTTACATATTCATGATGGAATAGATTCGGCTTAATAAAATCACTGTATCGTCTGCAAATTGGCAAAGCTAAAAGTATATAATTCAGGATAGATTATTCTTTGCATATGCATTTTTCTTTCGTGATTAATTCTGCTGCTTTGAAGCTGCTTATAATTTAGTTTGTGTTAAAACCTAATTTTTGGGAAAAACAATTTCCAAGTTTTTTTCCTTGGCTGAGAGATTTGGAAAATTTTGCTGCATAGCGTTATACTTCTTCCACCACGCAAAAATCAAACTAACGGCATCTCTTATTTAGTTATTCTTAATGGCATAACACGAAATAATTTGGACTTAATTCTGTGCTGGCGGTGACCTCGACCTGGTAACTGGCCCTGTGATTCGACGTTGATTCAGAACTTGATTAGCCCCATTTGTGTTACACTACTCGCAATCTAAAGAATTTTAATAGCACGGTATCTGCAAAAAAGGAGAATTCCATCCGTAGTTTAATTTAATTAAATTGCAATGGAGCACACGCTCCGGTGGCAATTTCACTAAACATCCATCTTCCCCTTTTCTTGCAACCACCTACAGTTGCCCTCAAAAAATTTTAACTTTAAATTCTTTCAACGTTTTTGGTAAATTACTCATCATTTCCCTTGGTAACTTATTCCAATCCCTGACACCCTTACCTAAAAAAGAGATTCTCCCCACACCCTTGTGCCTGAAATCCAGTGCCAGCTTGTGGTCATGGTCATATTTTCCCTTCCATGCACTACTTTTCATACCTACACCAATATCTTTTCATGCCTCATCACCAGTATACGCCTTATACACTCCCATGACCCTCTTCACCGTCTTCCTGTCTTACAGTGAATCCCATTCCAGCTCTACATCTGTTACTGATTGTATTCTGCGATAATTTCCAGAAACAAATCTAGCAATTCTTTTTTGCACCCTCTCCAACTCCTGTATTTGATATTCAAAATGTGGGTTCCATACTACACTACCATATTCGAGCAATGGTCTGACCAAAGTTTCGTAACCCAATTCCTTTACTTCCTTCGTACTTCTCATCAGTCATCACTCTCACCAATAAGTGTAGAACTTTGAAACCTTTTCCTACCACCTGTCCAATGTGTCCTGCCCAGTTAAGTTTATCAAATATAATGCCAAGATATTTACATTTCAAGTCCTCAGCAATAAATTCTTTCCCCTCCTTATAATCATAATTTTTTATTTGTGTATCTAATAAGCTGACTCTTCTTTGCATTTATCTTCATCCCATGTTTACGAGCCCAACTAGATATCCTGTCAAGATCACCCTGCATCTGTTTACAGTCCTCAACCGTTTTGATCCTTTTATGTAGCATTATGTCATCTGCAAAGACTCTAATCTCATATAGTAAACAATCAACACAATTATTCATTAGAATAATGAATAGCAATGGTCCCAATACGCTACCCTGCGGCACTTCCATTTTTACTTCCACTCGATTTGATACTGCATTTCCTAGCCTAAATTTCTGTTTTCTACCTTTTAAAAATTCTTCTACCCAGAAAATCACTTTCTCATCCACTCCAATTGTTTTTTTACATATTTACTACCATTTTATGGCTCCCTCTGTCTAGTGCTACACTATCAATTTGGGCTCTCTTGTCCATTTCATCGGAAATATCTTGCATATATCCCATCAACTGAGATTCGCATGAATATCCTTGCCTTAAACCATGTTGCCTACTTGAAAACCACTTACGTTCCTCACATATATTTCTGTTGTAGTGGCATATCAATCTCTCCGTTAATTTACCTACCACTGATGTCAAAATGACTGCCTATAATTTTCTATTCTAATTCTCACCCCTCCTTTATGCACCGGCACTACTATCGCTTTTTTTCCAGTCCTGTGGTAAGCAGCAAGTATCTAGATTCATTTTAAATAATATTTCAAGATAAGTTGCAATGTCACATCCGGCTACCTTTAAGATATCTGTAGTAACATTAACTACACCAGCCCCTTTACGTTTTTTCAGTATTCTTGTTTCCTTCTTGATTTCCTCAGGATGTATTTCAAATTTTTTGGTATCTTCATTTCTAATTGTGTTTTTAAGCTCGTTATCCGAATTAGACCCTCCCGTTTCTGATTCATTGTCCCTAATGCTCTCACTAAACCAGTTACTTAAAATCTCTGCTTTTTTCAAATCCTCAGTAATATCATCTCCATCCTTATCTATAAGTGTCTCAACACCCTCCCTTCCCCCCAGTTTTCTAACATAGCCATAGAAATTTCTAGATGCATCAGTCAATGGTCCACCTGCACTGACAATACTCTTCATAAACCCATCTTTAGCGACTTTCTTTGCTATTATTAAGTCCTTGTTTAGTTGTTTTAAATATTCCCTACTACACTGCTGTCTATTAGCTCTGTTATGTTCTCTTCTTACCAACTTCTTTAACCGCCTCACTTTTCTACAGGTTCTCTACTTCTCATTATTTTCTGCTTTGGAATAAATTTTTCTTCGCCCTTTCTTATCTCCTTGAACTCTTCCCACCTTGCCTCTACTGTACATGTGCCTTCCTTCCATTTGCTGAAACGTTCTCTGAAATATCTCTTCAAATTTCCTTCTTTATAATTGTACCTATTTCCTTCTTCAATTTTGACTGCTGGTTCACCGAATCATCTTATATCCATCACAACTGCTTCATGATCACTTTTCACTTCGGGGTACCTTTAGTATATTAATACTTTAGGATTTTCCCCGTTAAGGAGGATTGTGCACTGGTGGAGTTGTTTTGTAAAATAATGATTGAATACCTCCTGTATTCCAAGAATTAAAATTAAGCATTTTAATGCTATATTATCTTGGTTACTATGATTGTGTTTTTAACTCCGGTGGCAATTATTTAATTTGTTATTTCGAGGGAGAGTAGTTCTAGCAGATTCCGCTTTATATAAGGAGGGAGTTAAATTAATTAATCCCCGCTACTGTTACGGCTGGCAGGTTGAATTGACTTAGGTTCGTTCATACAATATTATCACTGGGCGATTTCTTTGATAGCATCAGCAAGAGACGCAAATTAGTACCCCGTGCATAAATGACTCCGTTGGCCCAAACAAAAACAAAAAAAGTCATATCAACGGAGTTGCTACTATCCTCAATTAATATTTAATCACTCAATTAACTTCTTAAAGGATGCGTATAGGAAAAATCATTATTACTAGTCAATGATCATAGCAATGTACTTTTTTTTGACTGAAGATATTTAATACTTTCGTTCACTTTCCAACTCCGTCAACGCTTAATGCCTACACAATTGCTCGTACAATATTTTATAGACATTGATATTATATTTTATTTACTTTTCTCATGTTAACATCTTGTGCTCCATGTTAGTACGACCGATACATTTTGCCCCTATTCAACTACCTTCCTTTCTCACTACTACCAACTGTTAAGACCTTATGCTACCAATGTTAACATATAAACATCCTACTAATGATGTTCAACCATACTTAATTTCAAAATATACACATTACATTTATTATCTTACATATTAATTATTGGTAAAATGAGAATTTCACATTATTGATATGAAAATGAAAATAAATTTTTCGACATTGAATAATCAGAAATGACAGAGGGAACAGAGATTATTTTTGTAATTGACTGATTATTACTCTTTGTCAAATGAAACTATCTACTACATGCATCTTCAACGGGTACTGAATGTTGTGCATTTTAAATGGAACAATTGCATAGTCAATTTTAGTAACATTAATAATAAAACATGAGTTACCACTTTTAAAATTGAAGCAAATGACAAACCTCAAAACAACTAAAATAAATTGAAACATGAGACACTGTTAAAGTTTCTTAACATCGTCATCATATTACGACAGGGAATTATGAATTGAACATAAGACAATTCTTTACGTTCGTCAGGGTAGAATTACCTCGGGGTCGTTTCTGGCATCTTTAAGTTATTGTCCACTTAGTTGTGATGTGCTGCCTTGCACTGTGGCGTTATGAGGGTGATATCTTGCCTTCTGCACGATGTCGCCCGTAAGGTGTCGCTCTGCGCTTCTTGGCAGAAACGCCTTTTAGCTGCCGCAGTACTTACGCTTGGTCCAACGAATAACAAACCAGAAGTGAGTCCCTGGTGGCGCGCGAGTCAAAACTGTATTCCCCTCCGCGTCTCACCCTCGGCATACAATATCATCCACCACTCCCTTCGCAAATCGTGACCTCTCGAGCTCAATGCCAACGTTCTTTACCATGTCTATTGTGTGATTGGCGTAGGTTGTTAATGACGTCCACAGCCGCCAAACTTCTTCTGAAATATTTGTATTTAAAGTAATAAAAATGTTAATTAAACATGATCATATGAAGCGTGACGTAACATTATGGAGGATATTGAGAGAAATTTGAATGGGAATTCCTTGCCCTGCTTCTCCAAGGACGCCGCGGCCTATGGTTAGCCATGTTGGAGGATTAGTCTTCATTGCTCAAAACTCTAATCAGAGAGCGTGCCATTTGCTCTAGAAATTCCGTGCAGTATTCTTCTCACTCAACATAGTCTCAATGGTTTTGGGAGCAGAGTACCCTATAGGTGGCTGCAATGCTTACCCCCCTCTAAATATCCAGTGGTCGCCCAGGTATTTACCAAATCAGTTACGCCTTGCTGAACTTCTCAACGAGGACTAGGCTGAGTCCCTAACAACCCAGTCGCTAGGAACGTACTAATTTACTATTAAAGTACTATAGATTAAATGCGATATCATCCATCGTGATATGTACGCGAGTGATATTTGAATATTTAGCTGGGTAGCGTGTGGAATGATGGTTTCTTCTGAATAGCGCATTAGTTCCTTAATCTCCTTAGAAAGGTTAAAATGTTACGTTTTTAGTGTTACATGAGAGAATTACGTCGTTTCGCGTTGAGTGTTCTTTGACACTGTCAGACGATATACCACTGCTTCCAGTTCTCATCTTTTGCTCATGCTTTTAGGTGGTTAGCCCAGTTAGTAAAAGTTATGCCCTTCTTTCTTGATATGGTGTAGGTCAAGTATAAGTAATTTAAATCGAGGCTAGTTAACGACTAACATTCGGAAGGACACAGGGTTGATCTCCAGTCAGTCAATCCAGTTCTGGGGTATTAAACATTTTTCCCCATAATTATTCCGGGTAATATCTGGAATAACTCCTTTAGAAGACAAACGGCTAATTCCTTTCCTCTCTTTGTCTATAATACTTTCACCACTAAAATGACCTCCACACCTCTGTATAGTCCAAAGTAGGAAAAAGTAAATAAAATTACACCCTTAACACAAGGTTGTCCTGTGAAATAGGCTTGTTACCTGCTTCGGCTTATTGATCTGAAGGATTTACTTGTTGGCTTGTTTAAAGATGGTCCTATTTGAAACTTTCTGCTGAAAGGTTTGTTTCATTACACTCCTACATCACAGGACTTTCATCATTTCTAGAATTTTTGACTGCCTATTTTCCAACAAATTCTTTGGCGAGAGCCGCTCTTTGCCTCAGGAATCAAACCAGTGTCCTCAGTACTCCAGGTTTAGACAAAGCTAAGTGGCTACGATCTGTGAGAGGACACCGATGGGCCCGGTGTACATATAATCTATTAGTGTTGTGTTGCATCCTGGAAATTTTCATGTTCTGTGTGTGAAAAGTGTATTTTTTGTTTTTTGTGTACTGTCTAGTTTATGAGGCAGATATCTTGAATCGTCCCAGAATTAAGCTAGATGACTGCGCGAAATCGCAGTCAGTTCGAGCCAGCGACCGCTCCCAGGCCAGTGCGCAACTCCTCAGCGCAATAAGCCACAGCAACGAGTTTCCATTTGCTTTTCTTATAGTAGTGAAGCATTTACGTTTGTAAGGAAATATCTTCGTAACCTTCATCATACATTATATTCTACAATTCCTACGCTTAGTGGAGAGTTAATCTTTAATGTCCAAGTTTGATTAAGGCTTTCAGTGTAGTCTGATAAAAATTCGATCACTAGTTTTTGCGTGATCGCATTAAACGAAAAATCAACTCTTATTTTTTTATTTATCATATGTTTGACGCCACATCAAAATAAAACATTCCCTGTTTTACCCGCGTTGCTGTGGTTTGTTCATAAGGAAATCGGTCAAACTCCGACCAGCAGTTCTTGTGCGAATTCTTACCATTCAAACTTGCAGACGGAAAGATACATTTTTTTTTTTAACTGTTGATTCCTTATGTATACGTTATTAATAGCACCGCAACTCATTTTAAAAAAAAAAAAATGTCCCAAATGTACAGACTTTTTCCTAATCGGTTTTATTATAAGTATTTATTTATTTAACGACATAATCTCCTATGTTACAACCAATGACATAAACTATCACTACGTGCAGTTTGGTTAGAATCTGACGTCATGTGTAGACAGACAGATAAAAAATTTTTTTTTGCGGTTTTGACGCTCTATCATCAATAGACTACTGTGCGTTACAATTAATCTTTTTGAAATGAATTTCAAGTACAAACACAATTTGTTTACAGTCTGATTATATGGTATGGGTAGATAGATTTAACGCTAAGGAATTTATTGCACAAATGTTTAGCTAGTTTTTCAATTCGCGACAGACTAGAATAGCAATTTAATTGGTACGAGTTACTTGTATGAATATTACGCGAATTATACCGAACTGTTTTTGATTCTTTGACAGAATACGTCCTATAGAATTTCTTCTTCCAATGTCGACGGGACTCAACCAGCCATGGAGTCTTCCACAACCGCAGGTGCTATTAATGTCGTAAGTATTAAATTGTAACGTATCTTCTTCGTGTAAGTAACGGGTACGCCATAGGGAAGTTAAGTATAAATGATAATGCAATTACAACAACACTGAGTTTGAGTTTTTCCTCAATAGTAGATAATCTTTTGTTCATCACGGCAGATTTTCCTTTTCTATTACGAACGTTTCCAGTTTAATTCATCTGCCTTTGACTCGGTTATTGAATTTATGGATTACTTCGGAGAAGTCCAAGGCTGGTCTTACCTGAAGGATCCGAAACGCATGCAGAATGGGACAGGACAACAAAACCTTGTAACTTTGTAATGTTACTGGAGCTTATCTAGGGCTTATATGAGGATTTTTAAGAATTTTTTTTTGTGTTTTTGTGTGTAGCAGAATGTTTACATAGATCACGAGAGGCAAAATGTTGTATTATTGATGCTTAGTGGAAGAACAGCATTTACTGGATATATCAGCCGAATTACGCCATGATCAGAAAGTTGTGGACGTCTGTGAGTAGGAGTGATCAGGCGAGATGAACGCTTTCTCATCGCGGAGCAGCGCGAGGGAGCGTATGTTCGCTAGTGAGAGTTGAGCAGTGACGGACCTATAGGCATTAAGCCGGCCACACACAGAACCGGGCGGGGCAGGGCGGGGCGGGGCGCGACGAGTCGCCTGACTTGCCCTGTCGTGCTGCTGTCACACAAAGAACGAGGCGGGGCACGAAAAGTCAAACATTTAGCAAATTTTCTTCTTGCCCCAGTCACCTGTCAGTGAACTCAGTGGGAGCATACTGGTGTATCATTTTGAAATGGATGCAGATGAGGAGGCCGTTTTGTTAATTTGGAACTATCTGCAGCTCTTGGACCACAATGTTAACAACAGAGAGATGTGGGAACACCCTATAAACCTGAAAAGGAATATAGGAAGTTTTATTTCTGAGCTTCGAGCCGACCCAGACAAGTTTTTTAATTATTGTCGCATGTCAATTTCGATATTCGACTTTGTACTTGAGAGCATTGGGAGCAGAATAGAAAAGCAAAATACCAACTGGAGAACAGCCATACCCCCAGAGGAGCGGCTTTTGATAACCTTAAGGTATGTATGTTGGTCCTCTTTTCCTGATCATTAGTTATTCAACCATATAATAACACTGTATAGTCATATAAATTTTAAATCTTACAGTTATACATGGCACACATACAAATCAGTCGAATATTCGAAACACAACACAACCAGACCGCGAGATAGTGGACCCCGGGGAGGGAGGGTGGGTCCCGTGACAGCGCATGCGCAGAACGTTCTGCCCGGCAGCGACTTGCCCCGGGGCATAATTTGTTTCAGCTTCGCATTTTGCCCCGGGGCGTCTTTTCGACGTGCCCTGCCCCGCCCGGTCCTGTGTGATGCTCCATAGGCGCCCGTGCATTTCCCGTCGCACAAGACGCCCCGGGGCAGAATGCCCTGCCCCGCCCGGTTCTTCCTGGAGTGAAACATTGTTTGGTTGATAGCTGAAATCATTTCGATGATTGATGCGGAATAAGTGAAGGTTGGCCGAGTGTTTATTTGTTGTCATGTTATAGAAAATTTACCGAGGGCTCATTACATTGTCTGGAGACTAATTAGCATGCAATTAGAATGTACCCTAGCAAGAGTTAGGCGTCCTATTATAGGGGCAAAATAACTAGTGCTCTGAAGCACCATTCGGCAAAGCAAGGGAAGGAAAGCGAAAAATAATGAATTTTAAAATGTGAAAATTCCGAACTTAAAGCAGAAATATGAGAATTACGGTCAGAAAGGAAACAAAGGAAAAAAACTAATAGGTGCTAAGAATGCGGTTTAAACGCATGAGTAGTTCCGAATATTGTAGGCAGCTTTGGTGAACTATCAATAAATGGAAATGACATAGATTTGACGGTTTGCGACCTGTTAAATCTAAACATGAATATATCATACTTTGGGACAAATTTTCTGTACATGCGGTGAGCATCAGTTACTTTTTTGAATACTGCGTATCTACTCCGCAGTTTTGTGGCTGAATTTTTAATAGTGGTAGAAATGATCATTTGAGAGATGTTTTCTCAGAAATAGTATTGCACTCCAGGCAACAATTACACATTTGATTTGGTAGGTGATTAACAGCCAGCGGTAGACATCCTAGCTGGTTCACAAAGGAATAACCCTTTCCCTTCCGCCTCTTCTGCCTCATCCGTATAAGGTGATCAATCCTACACAACTCGCGTTAGTTTTGCTCGACCCACATACTAGTTTAATAGCAGTATTAAAAATCGTTAGAGAGTTATTTAAACTGTTTCCAACTGATGGTGGTGCACATTATAATCACGCTAATATATTATGAAGAATGTGGCGTGCTGATCCAGCTATTCACGAAACTGTCTAACTATTTAATAACAATCCTGTATTATCCCAGACCAGCGTTCAGTTCAGAGACCACGTCGTCTCTTGCCGAACCACAATACGTATCCTGCCGGTTGTACTTCGAATTAAAATGCGCGAACCTGCTCGATGTTCAGTGATGACCAACAACCTTTCGTCATCAGATTACCAAATTCTACAGTAATTACCGAACACTTTAGCTGATAAAAATCTATACGACCATTATTTGCTAGATACACAATTTAATTCATATACACATGAGAGAAGTGACATACAGAAACAGTTCGTCACTGGACTACTTAATGACTGAAACCTGGAAATTAATGCACAAAAAAATTTCATACTGAACGAAGATGTTGAGTGTAGAGTAAGTCAACATTTAAATATGTATATGACGAATGTATGTATTATTTGCGAATGTATATAAAAAGAAAATTAGGAATATTATATTTGATTTGAAGCTATATTATCTATTTCACTCTACGCGGCGCAGTTAAAAATACAATTTTAACCGCACACGTAACATTATAAAACACACTGAAGTGCCAAAAATCATGGGATACCCCTACTACCTTGTGAGATCCCCCTTTCACCGGCGAAATATATCAACCCGTCGTGACTTTGACTTAACAAGTAGTCTACAATCCCCTGAAGATGTATTCAGCCATGCTTCCTCTAGAGCAGTCCATAATTACAAAAGTGCTGCCGGTGCAGGACGTTGTGCATGGTCTGACGTCAGTTCAGTTTGACTAGTGGTCCTAGACGATGCCATGTAAGCACAGCCTATTCCACCAGCTTGCACAGTGCCTTCCTGACAAACTATTAGTTCTTACCAACTGGAACCGTGACTCGTCTGACTACGCAACATTTAGAGTGCAACCGATAAGTTCACGAGCCCGGCAGAGGCGCTTTGTTAGCAGGCGCACGGTCCGTCTTCAGCCGCCATGAACGCACTGTACGCTCCGACCCACATTGAGTGTTGCTGTTCTTTGACGTCGCAGATTTCTGTCATTAAGTAGGCGTGGTCGGCCTCTACAGTGTCCATGGCGAGAGGTAACAATTAACAACACACTCTTCACCATGTGGATCGAAAAATGGTGAAGTCATGAATAATTTCTGAAAAGGAATGTCCTATGCATTTAGCGCCAATTACCATTCCACATTCAAAGTCTATTAATTAATGTCATACCGCTATAATCACAGCAAAACTTTCGTATGAATCATGAGAATATAAATAAAAACACTTATACGTTTCTTCAGCGGTGCTACCACCTTCTCGATATTTGCATCTTCCTATCCTAAGACTTGTGGCACCTCACTGGATAAGCCCATTACAGGCTGATTTCAAATTTACTTGTTTCAAATCTCGTAGTGATGGATATCATAAATCTTGACTGTTGTAGACTTTCTTTTGAATACTCTTCTGGAAGCATTGGTTCGTCTGCCATCCTTTCACGAAAACAAGGGTATCTTTTTTATTCACAGTTCATTTTATAATAGGACATAACCTAAATGACGGTTACAACAGTACAAGTCATCCAACAGTTTGATCGTATCCACCGTGTGCTGGTGACTATGCAGTGTGTTCCAATAATGGCAATCGACATTTTATGCCAGCTTCCACACACCCATAGCCAGGGGTATTCTTGAATATTCCACAATCCGATCGTGCGGTATTGGACCTCAAGGTTTGAAAATTCTCATTACTCTGAAAATCAATAAGAATTTATACCTATTCATTTTGTTGTGAACTGTAAATTATTGCTAGAGATACAGGTGCTAGAAATTTGTAAAATTTTCGTGACGAGGAAACGTGCTGTCATTCATAATAAAGTGCCGAGAATCATATATCTCTATAATACTAAGATCTCGTTTTCCTTAAGCCCAGATTCAAGTTCTCGTACTGGAAAGTCACATCATCTAATCACAATGTTGACAATGGTGGCACTGATGAGGTCCAATACGCACGCGCTCGTTTCTTCGTGATGAAATTTTTCGCATGCCCAGGCGTTCCTTCAGGATGCGAAGCACAGTCGTATGCGCTAATCCGGTTTCGTAGGCGAGCTCACGAATCGTCTGGCGTCGATCACTGTCCACTAACGCGACAACAGTATGCAATTCTTCTTCAGACACTCTAGGACGACCTGCTCGATGCATGTCTGCCACGGTTTGCCGACCTTCGTTGCAGGCTTTTACCTATCGCGCCACTGTTCTGTACGGCAATGCCGATTCCCCGCACGCCTTTTGAAGACCTTGATGACACTGTCGTGCTGTACGACCTCTGGCACATTCAATCTTGATCCAACTCCGATGTTCCTGTTTCGAAAACATAGTGACACCATTACGTTAGCCCGCTCGCTCACAAGTGACTGCGTTTCCATCGATTGTGCGCACGCCGGGGACGTGGGACGGGCGAGTCCATTTGCTCGGAGGTAATGTACGTATGTCAATAACGTGTGCTATCAGCGACAATAATAGATTCCATTGCATAGCGTCTCGGCAGCAGTGTTGCCACTATTTAAGTTCCAACCCTCGTATATACTTCTTATTGGCGCTTGTGTTTGAATTTCTATCACTCTCACCTTCATTTAGTTCGCACCAAATTTTGTCAAATATAAATGAGTAAGCATTGCATTTAAGACTTGAATTTGTAGCTTCCATCCCGACTTGTACAAAAAAAAAAAAAAAAAAAAAGAAGAAACTTTCTTCGTTATGCAGGAAGATTTCGCACGGCAATGTCAGAGTATCTTGGTTATGAATTGTTATTAACAATGAATGTCACATGAGTATATTGAGTTAAATTCTACTCATCAAATTTATTAGAAGTAAATATGAACTCCTATTATAGCAATTTCTTTATAGCTTGTAATGTCACAATTGCGGTGATTAGTAATTGATTACATACAAAAATTATTTTCTGTTATATAATAAGCATGACTCATCTTAGAAATAGGGTAGTGTGAATGATATTTAAATAACTCCAAAAATACAAGTAACCAGTAGATCGAAATTAACAAATGCAATTTAATTATAAGACACAATTTTATTTAATATAGTTATTACAAATGTTGGAAAAATACAACATGATAGAGTAAATATTTATAAAGTATTATATAACTCGACCATTATGCAGAGTTTTATTTTATTGTATTTTAATGGCAATCTGTATGAATATCTCAGCCGGTGTGTCACATAGTATAACGTGGGACTTACTACTCTAATAATCAACTTGACAAATTAATTAATTAATAATTGATTGTGGATGTGGTTCTCTACCAAAATAGTGATTCATATCAATGCTAGTCAAATCTAATAGACACTAAAAGCACGTTTTGACTTTATTACTCTAAAGACTTTATTTAACAAAACAATTACTCTCATGAACAAACGGTTGGTTCCTCACAGGCAGAATATTTAGAGTTCTTAATCCTTTTATAGAGGAGCTTGTTGGTCACTGTGTTGAGTTACCGTGAGGCTGAGTTGTGCAGGCGATGCGCAGCGAGGAGAGCATGATACCTGTTGCTTCGCATCGGACTCCTTGGAGGCGGGCCAGCCGCGCGTCGCCGGTGTCTGCACTCTGGCGTTTGTCTAGAAGAGAAGGCCTGGCCTCTCGGTTTGTGACGTCACGAACGCAGGCATAAGCTCCAGTCAGACGCAACAGAACAGTACGAGTAAAATATTGCAATAATTGTTTTTTCTGTTGTGCTACAAAGACTTCTTATCAGCTTTTCATCTCAAAAGCGTTTGAAAAATATTATAAATTCTGATAAATTTTGCAAAGTTTCAACGCTATATTCAGTTCTTATTCATCTGAAAATAGATTGGTTGACTATTATCAGCGATATTAGCCCATGCACGAATCTTTTACTGCTTCCGATAAAGACAATTTCGGTGATAGTTTTTTTAATTAGAAAAAACTTCTCGATATTTATTGATAAAGACAATCTCAGTGATATTTCTTTTCCATTAGAAAAATTGATCGTGAGTTTGTTTTCCCCATCTACATGCTGTCGAAAAATCAGTATCCTGTTTTTCATCAGCCTGCATGTATATGAATTCTCAGTAGACATATAGATAATATCTGTTTAATTTGATGAAAGCACAAATATTTTATCAAATACTATAGCTAATATCGGTTTTTAAAATAATAATAATAATATTTAACAAGTGGGTAGCCAAATTTTACACACGCTCACGCGTAAGTAAGAGTAAACAAATGAGTTTGATTTAGTCTTTTTTGGAAGTGCAGCATTAATTAACAAGAATTTTACAATTAGTCACAAATGCACCATATCAAATAAACACAATGGAAAGTAAAAATAGTTGATAAACGGCAAATCCATTTTAGTCACTGAAATAAAATAAATCATGATGGATCATATACATCTTTTAGAAGATTGGTTTACTGAATTTTTCACAGTCTGATTTTTCCTATGTTATTGAAGAATAATTAACATTCCATATCCCAGTCCCTGAACAGAGTACTGATACAGACATAAAGAATCCCAGAGCACTGTCCTTTGAATAGCCCCTTCCAGATCCAGAATCATTGTGAGTAAAGCCAGCCTTCTCTACCGAGGCTGTTGCCACCTCTCTCAAATGAAAAGTTTTAAAATACTTATTTTTTATTCCAATAAATTAATTTATAAATGTAATTAAAATTTTCATATTTATTGAGGAAATATTAGCGCTTATTAGTGTTTTATCACTCTAAATCACTAAAAACAACTAATACACATTTAATACATAATTCACGTTTAAGTCTTATTAGCAGTGTATGGGTACAGTATTGAATGAAGTAAGCCAAAAAAATTAGGAGGGAGTTAGTCTGCTAGAAATTAGAATTATTATATACTGGAAATGTCTGAGGCCACAAAAGGAAGTGCTTTCAGTGCATTACTATCCCCATATCATCTAAAACTTTTTTGTTCAATTTCTTCTCTTGAACGTTTAACAGTCACACTGTATATGAGAAGTTTGGAAATAATGGCGAATCTAATTGTGTCTGAAAGCTGATATCCTTCACATCCTGCAAATTGGTATTATTTTGCACAATGTATGTAGTTCAAAAATTGCCACAAAGAGATAACTGTATCGGTTATAAACTTTATAAAGAATAAGAAAATTAATCATAGTGACGGAGAATGTGCAATAACAGAAATAGTTCTAGTGTATCAATTGCTGTTACTTAATATTGGAAAGTAAAACATGAATCTCAACACCTTACAAGTAACAACAATATCTGTTAGTAATTCTTTAGCAGATATAAGACCTTTCCTAGAATATTCTGTACTAAACTATGAGTGTACTAACAATCACAATCGTAACATTAAACTGTCCTTCTACTTAACTGTGGATTGTGATAATTATGCTTTCATTTCTCCATCATACATTACTGCATCTCAAAGTTGAAATGATTATTAATTCGTCAGCAAATTTTCAGTAGGCCTATGTTCATATACCACACAATACTCACAAGTTCTAACTAAATAATTTCTTATATAAGCGTGCAGCTGCGAATATTGGGATCAGGTTTACATCGCGATACAGTGGATGTGTTATTGCGCGTGCTTCAGTCCTATTACGTTTCACACTGAAGGTGTATGAAAGATAGTGATAACTTATGCAATACAAACGAGAAATTCTGATGCAGAAAATGTTGCTACTATTTGAAATGTAGTTCCGATGCATTTAAGGTGTGTGAGTATTAATTTGATTTTGTAGTGGCATTGTTAGCGGAGATGGAGGTTAGCTTAAAATGAAGCCTGGATTAGAACGACCTTCTTACAGCATAAGATACGAGGAATTTGGTTATTATTAGTAAATAAGCTGCAAGTGACGACGTATATAGCGATGTAAACTACTTTTGAATGTTGTATGTATAAACGAACTAATCAAACAACTTCTAAAATTTAACACAGTGCTATAGAAGTGTATTCGTGTTTATAGAATGGCGGACCACTAATGTTATAGTTATTCGACAGTAAAAATACAAGACGAAAGAAACGAGTAATATTTTAAAGCAAAAGATAGGATAAACTGTGGTATAAAATTTATGTGCATTGCAGATATCCATCGCCGGCGTAATGCATCCTCTTTAGGAGACGGGAATAATCCAATTTTCGGTCCCTTTGGATAATTTCAATTGCATCTAAAACGCATCAAGTGTATACCATTTCTGCAGAAGAAAAATTCACTAATAACTATCGTAAAAAACAGTAAATTACGAAAAAACAAATCACACTTCGCACGCACAACAGTTTACAAATGGCTACCCACTCAACGGTCTTGCCTGACTTGTGCGACTTCAGAATAGTTTTGTGCCGCACAAACCGGTGTTGGTCGAGGCACGGCATTCGTCTGTCAATCTCCGATTGGCCCCAGAAATATTAACACTTTATGAGAATCAAGCGCAGACGCCCCTATTGGACTAAACATATCCCCACCACTAGCAACATTTCCTTAATAGGTCATTGGCCTGCACTTCCCATGCACGAACATTTTATTTCTAACAAATATTTCCTTTCCTTTTACTCGTTTATTTATGCCAGTGACACCTGGGAAGCGTTTGATAGATAAGGTCCGGCTGACAATTTATGACTGTGGTTTGAATGAGGTATTTCATTCTTTCCAGTAGCCAAGCATACGAACTCACAATGCCCTTATTGAGAACACTGTGCCCATTGTTTCAAACCAGACCGCTCTGCGCTAGGGTCATCTCCTCATCATCCGAGAAATTAATGACGATGACATTAGGGAACACTCGGGCAATCTATGCTTTGATACCAACCAGACCACATTACATTATATTCTTTAATACTCCCATGCCTGTCTATAGAAATACAACCATCGTCCTTTTTCGCGTGTAACAATTAAAACCAGTAAATAATCCTCGGGATAATATAGGGGCCGCGATCCACACTAACTGTATAATCAAATCAAATTAACTTACTGAAATTTATGTAAATTATGGCAATATTTAACCGTTAATCATCTCATTCCACTTACTGTTGCTGATGGAGATTGAGTATTTCCGAATGGGATATCTCGCGCCACTAAATTGAATATTTAAAAATAATGAGTTTGATTTAGTTAAAAGTATTAGTTATATATACACGGTTTAAAATGATATTTGTAACAAGTGCTAAAAATTTGCTTTCTTGAGTTGGTCTTGCGTAAGTCTTGCATGGGTAATTCTGTTTGCGCATAAGGGTGGTCCGTTAGTCTTGTGCAGGTGGACCAGCTTGTTCATCGTGAAGAAAACCACAACGATGTTATATATTGTTGATGCAAGGGTTGAATAGTTCTTTGTGGACCAGTTGTAAGGATGTGGATGGTGATAGCATTACTACAATAGAAATGATATGGGGACTGGTTTTGTAAGTATTCGGCTGCCACAAAATATCCAACTGATGGTGGTGGTGTGCAAGGTTGCCAATATGTTACACACAGAGAGCCCAGCTCTGTCAATGGCGTGTTGATGTCTACATAGACCATCAGTCTTAGGAACGAAAACAGATCATGATTCGCAGATGAAGCCCGAAACGACCGCGTATAAGTGAGGTATTAAAATCGTCCTCTTCCGGAAAGCTCCAAAGTTCTACCATCCATCAAAACACTTGGGTGACTTATTTTTCTGCTGCGATCGGCTTGTGCCCCCAGCTCTGAAACCAGGCAAGTATTTATTCTCACTACGGTGTGATTCATAGTCAGTTTCAGAGACCGTGTGGTAACGTGCTGGCCTTGCATTCTGACGCCGCTGGTTTGAAATCCCGTCCGACCATCCAAATTTCGGTTTTCCATAATTTCCAGTAATCACTCGAGCAAATTACCAGGTTGGTTCCTTCAAAAGCCTTTAGCCCAGTTCCTACCCGTTCCCTGCCCTAATCGTTGTCCGCCTCTAATGATCTCGACATCGATGAGGCGTAAAGCCATAAATAACGGTTTCAGAAATCTTACTTGGAGCTGTCAGGGCCTAGTTCACTTACACGCCAAAATCACAACCTTAGTTGCGGCTAGTCCTTACTGACTCTACAGTAAGTGATACCTTATTTAGTCCCTGCCTTGTTTCGCCGACAAGACTGCCTGTCGCTTACATGAGAAATGAGAATCGTTCTAAGAAAGAATTCAAGCGTAATCTAATTGTACTGACTCTCCCTTTATGGTGACGCCCGACGTCGATCGACAGCTGCTTGCTGTGACGCCTTGTTGGTTGTTGGTGACTAGTGAGCTCGTTGGTCGTAGAGCGTTCTTGACGGATGACGCCGCTGGTAGTTGGCATGGGTCACATGTTGATACGCCAGGACCATTCCGAGAATGTGGATTGTTTATTTGTCGGCTGGTTTGGGCTGGCGAGTCCGTTGGTCGCAGGTTGTGGTCAGTGACCAGCTTGATGTTTCGGAAGCAGTCAGAATATGCAGCCTCGGTGACCCCGCTGGCGTTAAGCCCCAGTGTGGTGGAGCGAATGAACTATTTTCAGTGGCTCAGGGAAGAAAGCAGGCTGAACCCTGTACCTTCGTTGAACGGACCTGCAACAATAATGGCAAAAATAGTAATAACGCAGCAAAATTTTTTTTCATAGTAAGTTGATTTCACTCAACAGTAAAAGTAAATACTAATCCCCGTCTTCCATACCAACGAAGGTGTAAAAAAAACTGTTGCTTGTATCAGTGTGTAAACGTGCAAGAAAAACATCTATTTCGTAAAATATGAAAATTATTGAAAACTTAAAGCTCAATTTGCTATTTTTTAGAGTATTGTCTGTTTCTTATTTAGAGCTTTTATATGTTGGAAAAAATTACCTGATAACCAGTCTTACAATCAGTTTTAGCCGGCAACTAGCTTCTAAGCTCGTCAGAAATAACTGATTCAACGCAGGTTTTTTACTCACAACTTAAATATTTTTTAAAAGATTAAGTAACTCAGTCTGCAATAAGTACGAAAGCTAATATTTTCTCATGAAAAACAAAGATTTTTTGAACGCACACGAATATACTCACAACATGCGATATAAGACTTCGATCAGAGAATTAAATGAAACCGTCTACATTGGACGAATATAAATAAAACGCAACTAACAAACATAAAGAGCAACTGAAATTACTGGCGCGTGTATCAGCGGGTAATAATGGCTGATCCTCTGCATATAAACATATAACGTCTAATGTCATAACGTGATTTTCAGTGAGTATTAAAGTAATCTCAGTATTAACGTTATAAGTTTCCATGAGCAGAATATTGCGGCGCACGCGGCGTATCTCATGGGGAGTAAGGATAAGAAATTTTTCCCTATTACACACAAAGAAGTTTCGTTGCAAAGTTGTAGCAAAATCATTAAAACAATTTGAGTACAAACTGTTTAAATGACACAGAACTTATTTGGTTATACAGATGTAGATATAATACTCTCACCACGAAACGGTTGAAATAGATATTGATCCCGGTCTTAAATACCTGCAATGAGCTTATTAAAAGAAATATAAAAACAAATTACTACAACTGTTTCATTACTACCGAGATGTGCTTGCCGCAATTCATTGTCATGAAGGAAATCCATATGCGCATCTTCAATTTCTTAGCAGTATGTAATGGCTGACAGAAGAAGCATATAACTCGCAGGACGAGTTAAGAATGGACTCAGCTGCCGAGCCCGACTGATTTTATATTTGGATGCATGGTGGTTAAAGGAGCGAAAACACGGCAGCTTTTTCTCTGGGTGATGTGATACAAGCTGTGATGAACTAAAATCTTTGTTTGCCGCCTGCCAGAAGGAGTAAAGTATTCCTGCACCCGCACGACTCTCCCCTGTTGTTATCATTAAGGAAAGAAACACAATTCAGTACAATAGTAACGTCTGCTAGAGGGTTTGATGTGGCAAGGACACATTCTAAGTATGTTTGAGGTAACATTCTGCAGTCTCTTTGATGTCGCGTGTAAGTGTGTCCCTCTAACTCCTGGTGCTATGTGATTACTGAAATAACTTTAACATTCGGGAAGACTTTTAACAAACCTGACAACTTGTGTGTTAGAAAAACACCGACACATGGAAAATAATTTTAGAGGTTCCCCACAAAGCTAGAGGGACGGACCTGAATCTGCGCTGATCAATCTTTATGAAAAATTCTAAATAATATTTTTAATTGATACAGTTAATCATGCACTGATTCCAGTATCACGTAGGCAATAAAACCTGCAACAAATAGAAATGCCGATGCTTGCTGTAGCATACAAGTTAGCGAAGCTGATTCAATTTTCTTAAATTAAACGATTTATCTTAAGTTGTGCCTCACAAGTCCAAAACGTCTGCACAGCGTGTATCGAGTGAGGGTATACGATGTTGTTGATGGCGGTTCGTCTGTTGGATGTGTGTCTTAAATCTGGCGGTTCCCCTGGTCTCCCTCGGAAAATACAACTGAGCCAGCCGCCACTCGCTTCATTCTTCGTGCTTTCATTCATAATACAAACGACACATTACTCTGACTGAGAGTGGTGGGTGAGCGGTTAACGCTCTCGCCTCGCATTATGGAGGACTCAGGTTCGAATCCTCGTCCGGCATCCGATTTGGATTTCCATGGTTTCCCCAAATCACTCCAGGCGAATGCCGGGATGCTTCCTTCAAAAGGCCATGGCCTAATTCCTTCCCGTTCCTTGTCTCCAGTCCCGTCCCGCCTCTAATGACCACGAAGTCAACGAGGCGTTCGCTCCAGACATCTCGTTTTCGATGTCCGTTCAGAGTTTGTGGTAGTGAATTATTTGCCATTATCCGTAGTTAGCTATACATGTTTGAGAATAGTTTCCCGAAATGCTGTTTGCGTGGCTTTAGTTCAAATAAATGACAGAATGTAACATACGTTATGAAAGTTTTTCATCTACCGATTTTGAGATCAGTTACTAAAATGACAAGTGTTTGTTGACTGTGTGTACATAAGTGCATAAAATATTATTGATGAAGAAGTACTGATTTGATCTAAAAGTGACAAGTGTTTAGACCAATTAAATAATATATAAGTATTTCAAATAATGCTTCGTATCGTTTCATGACGTATTGTATAACTGCAACAGATAAGTTTCAATTGGTGACTAAGATGCGCAGGAACTGTGGAACTAAACAAAAAATCCTGTATCATAATGAATATTATTACCTGACTAACCACCCTCACAAATATTTCTCATACACAGACGTTTACAGAAATAGTGCTAGAAATCGAGATTTTAATGAAATAAACTAATTTTCTATACATAGGTCGCTTAGACCGGATGACGATTTCTGCTGATTGACAGGAGATAGCGAAACAATGGTGGTAAATAAATTTTCATTATTGTACACTTGGCAAATAGGATAAGAATAATTTTATCGGACTGTCCCTGGTCACTAGATTCTGCACCAAAGGCCTCAGTGAAATCCCAAAGCTCACCCGAGTACGTTTGGAATGAAGGTAAACGGCTCTGCTGATGATTATTCATCTTTAGAATGGGGACATTAAGCTAGGCGGTTGTTTGACTTCTTTCAGTAGAGTGAAAAGCAAAAAGCAGAACCGGGTTTCTCACCCTCCCTTCTTGTATTTCTTATTCATAACAAAAACTACCAACCTTACCACCATCAGTCAACAACATACAACAATTGCTATTAACGCTGTTGCACAGGGGAAGTCCGGGGAAAACTACCACAGTTAAACCCCGTTATCGTTGTCAAGTAACAACTGCATTCACAGCTCTTAATTCTGGCAGGTATGGTTATGTCTGAAGACGTTTGTGAAAGATTATTGTAAGTCATTGGATCAGAATAAATGATGTAACTGACAATCTTTCTGTCGGCCATTACGTCTATTGAATTCTGTAATCCTAATGCCAAAGACGTGTTTAGTATAAACGCCAAGACTCTTCAGGAGATAAACGGCGTGGCGCCGTCGCCCCCAGTCCCCATTTCCTCGCCGCCCATCTCCCGCTTTAATAGCGCGCACCTCACAACCTTCACAGCACAATGCTTATATGTTAATGAACACAGAGTGCGTCTCCAACTGCCTTCAGACCGATACTTTTAGCTATTTCGCGACTGCCTGGTGCCTCCTTCACGTCCTGAAAATGCTTCAATACTGACCCATGCTGCTAAAAAGCATTCTACCTGGGAACATTCGAAAGCGCTTGGTTCCCCGAAACAAACCCCCCTCTACCGCGGTAAAGTGTAGATAGATTTTATCTTTGAATAATTTCTGTCATCGCAGAATAGCAACTAGTTGATCTCCAGCAACCGTCGAGTCAAGTGCCGCCATTCCTGTATATTTTATTTAAAGTGTTGTAGTTAGATTTTATCTTTGAATAATTTCTGTCGTGGCAGATTAGGAGCTAGTTCATCTCCAGCAACCGTAGGCAGCCGTTACGTGAAGTAGTACCTCCAGTGTTAATTTTAAGTGCGCAGTTAGCTTAAGCTTCGTCTTTGTATATTTGGTTATTGCCAAAAGGCCTCCTATTGAGAACGCATAGTGAGTCCGTTTTTTGTGTACTCCTTAGATTTTCTTTCTGTAAGGTAGTATGTGTAGGGACTGTGGTTGTTCTGTGCAGACGCAGGCTGAGGCGACTGATCTGCACACTCAGCTTGCAGCTTTTTTAACTAGAGTTACACAACTGGAAGCTGCCGCAAGTCTTTGCAGTAGATGCGGTATTGGTGACCCTGTAGAAGCTGAGCGGCTCGTAGATTCTCCCATACCAGTCATCGTACCTGCAGTCCAGACCGAGACGTCGGAATCTCTGCGGCCGTCGCCTAGTGGTGGCTGGCGTGTGTTTTCTGGACGTCGACGCCGCATGCGGAGGCAGTCGTGCAAGCCTGATTCCCAGGAAGGCGAGCTTGTACCACTGTCCAACCAGTTTGACGCATTGTCTGGAACTGATTCAGTCCTGCAATCGTCGGCCTGTGCGTTGGCAGCCCCACAGCCCGCTAAGTCTGGACAACTGCAGAAGGTGGTATTAGTTGTCGTTAGCTCCAACGTTAGGCGCTTTATCGAGCCCATTAGGGAAATGGCGAATAGGTCGGTGATGAAACTATCCATTCACTGTGTATTCCGGGGGGGTCTGATCCGAGATGTGGAACAGGCCATCCCGGATGCCATTGAACGGACGGGGTGCAGCCAGCTACGGATTGTGGCTCATGAAGGCACCAATGATGCCTGCCGCCAAGGGTTAGAGGCTATCCTCTCGTCCTTCGGGCGACTTGCAGAAAGGGTGAACTCTGTGGCCGCTGGCCGCAAGATCTCTGCTGAGCTAACCATCTGCAGCATTGTTGATAGGACTGACTGTGGTCCTCTGGTTCAGAGCCGTGTTGAGGGGCTGAACCAGAGATTACGGTGTTTCTGTGATAAGTCATGCCTGCAGATTCCTTGATCTTCGCCTACACACGAGAATCGGCTACACGGTTGGCAGGGGCCGTGTGGAATGTATTGTTTTTTTTTTTAGGCTGAGGGAGGATGACCCTGAGGAGGAAATTCAGTTACGGACAGTCAAGATAACTTCAGCACCGCGTGTTGGGGGTAGATTAAAAGAATCTCGAACATTAAAAGCTGTAGTAATTAACTGCAGAAGTGTTTGCAATAAACAGCCTGAACTCGAAAACTTTATTCGTAGTACAGATGGTGATATCGTATTAGGCACAGAAAGTTGGTTAAAACCGGATATAAATTCGGCCGAAATTTTTTATATTAGTATGAACATTTTCCGTAAGGATAGGTTGCATTCCCAAGGAGGTGGCATATTTATAGCTGTTAGTAAGTACCTCCCATGTAGCGAAATAGATGTCGACACTGTCTGCGAAATCATAGAGATCTAGCTCGACGTAGCTAGGACAAAACTTGTGATAGGCTCCTTCTATCGTCCACCAGATGCAATCGTAAATATTGCCGAGGCCTTAAGAAATAATCTAAATAATATAGCTCGGCAATTTCCGGACCATACGATAATGCTAGGTGGTGACTTTAATTTGCCAGATATCTACTGGACTAATTACGTTCACGTGACTGGGGGTAGGGATAAAGCAGCTTGCGAAATAATTCTAGACCTCTTCTCAGATCACAATCCTGAGCAGCTCGTAACTGAACCAACGCGATGCCTGGATATAGTCGTTACAAATAGGCCTGAATTATTCATGGATATTTCTACCACCGCGGGAATAAGTGATCACAAAGCTGCAATTGCTACAGTAAAACTAACAACGACGCGCAAAAACAGAAAAGAAAGGATCGTTTACAGATTCGAAAAGGCTTCAAAAGAGTGTTTTAGAGCGTATTTGTGGCATAATTACCATACTTTCTTAGTAGCAGGAGGCACCATTCAAGAGAGGTGGCATATACGACAGATGTGTTTCGGAATGACAGTCAGCAAATATTGCTACCAGCAACGTTCATATCTCGAAATGACCGTGAAAATAAGATAAGAGAAATCAGGGCCAGAACCGATTCATTTCTGTACTCATTTTCCCCACGAGCGATTAGGGAATGGAATAGAAAGAATTTACCGGGCGAGTAAACTTAAAATCCGACACGAGTAGCTTTCGATAAAGCACTCCAGCCATCCTGATCTGGGTTTTCCATGGTTTTCCCAGATCACTCCACGCGAATGCGGGGATGGTTCCTCACAATAGCCCATGAGCGCCTCCTGCCATATCCCTTATAACCCTTCCAAACCATAACCCCTTTCGATAGGTGCAATGCACCCTCCGCCACACACTTTTAGTGAATCGCGGAGTAATAATAATAATAATAATAATATAGTCGGGGAAGGTATGAACTAGCTTATACCGAAACGGACAATCAGGGAAGGGAACGATCCCCCATGGTACACACGGGAGGTTGAAAGGTTACTCAAAAAGCAAAGGAAGATACTTGCACGATCAAAAAGGACGATGCTTCGGACTGAGTTAGATAAGTTAGAGGAGATAAGGGGACATGTTAAGAATGCGATGCGTGAGGCCTTTAACGACTTTCATACCAATTCTCTCTCTAAGAGCCTCACTGAAAACCCTAAGAACTTTTGGCCGTATATAAAAAAAGTTAGTTGTAGTGGGAACAATCAGCCAGTTCTAATAAAAGACGGACGGGAAGTTGAAGACAGCCGCGAAAAGGCTCCCGTATTTAACACCGAATTCAAAAATTAATTCACGCGCGAAAACATGGAAAACATCCCCACTTTACCACATCGTGTGGAATTAGAGGTGGATCCGATAGAAATTGATAGGTATTGTAAAGCAATTAAAACTCCTGAAATGGGGTATATCGGTAAGAGTATTTTCTGAATACGCGGAGGAAATTGAACCATTTCTGTCAGATATATTCCGTAAATCTTTAGAGGAGAAAAAAGTACCTTCTAGCTGGAAAATAGCCCAGGTAATCCCCTTTTTCAAGAAAGGAGATCGGAGTGATCCTAGGAATTATCGACCCATATCTCTGACATCTGTCTGCAGCAGAATTCTGGAGCATGTCATATGCTCGAACATTATGAAGTTTCTAGATGAGCACGAGTTACTTACACCGTGTCATCACGGATTACGGAAGAAGAGATCGTGTGAAACACAATTAGCCCTATTTTCCCATGACGTAATGAAAGTTATCGATGCAGGTTCGCAAGTTGATGCAGTTTTCTTGGATTTTCAGAAAGCTTTTGATTCTGTACCACACAACCAACTTTTAGCGAAGATTCGAGCTTACGGTATTTCGGCTCAGATCTGCGAGTGGATACGTGATTTTCTAACTAATCGATCACAGTTTGTCGTTGTCGACGGGGAAGCCTCTTCTAAGATAAATGTTACTTCGGGCGTTCCGCAAGGAAGTGTAATAAGACCACTTATTTCCTTAATATTTATAAACGGTCTAGGTGATAACGTCAACTGCTGGTTGCGATTGTTTGCCGACGATACGGTTATCTGTAGGGAAATAAGGTGCTCCGACGATTGCTTAGAAATTCAGCGTGATTTGGATGCTATTTTCGATTGGTGCCGTAAATGGCAGCTTACACTTAATTGCAAAAAGTGCAAGGCAATGCGGATAAGTAACAAAAAGAATCAGTTTGTTCACGAGTACAAAATAAACAATTCAGCTGTTGACACGGTTGATTCCCTGCAGTATCTGGGAGTGATAGTACAAAACAACATGAAATGGGACGTGCACATAACTTCCGTCGTAGGCCAGGTGAATTCTAAATTGCAATTCATAGGTAGTATTTTGAGGAATTGTAATGCTCACACAAAGGAGATAGCGTACAGAACACTAGTGCGTCCGCATCTGGATTACTATTGTGGAGTTTTGGATCTGTATCGCAAGGTTCTGATTGACTCAGTGGAGAGGGTGCAGAGGAGGGCCGCTCGATTCGTGACTGGTTGCTACAGCCCTTATGAAAGCGTCACAGAATTGATACATAGATTGGGCTGGGATAGTTTGGAAGACAGACGACGTAGCTAGCGTTCGAATTTATTGGAGAATATGCGAAAAAAATTGAATTTCGAGTGCAATGAAATACTTCTTCCGGCAACCTATTTAGGTCGTAATGATCGGAGGGATAAGATTAGAGAAATAAGATAACGTACGGATGCTTTTATGTATTCATTCTTTCCTCGCTCTATTCTGGATGGGAATGCGCTGGTTTAGGATTTGTGCTTAGCACCCTCTCCCACCCACAATGTTTGTGACTTGCAGAGTATGGATGTAGATGTAGATGTCCTGCAACAATCATTTTATTTTTCAGAAAAATTAATCTGCGTTATTGCTTCGTCTATAGTTTCCCCTCGCAAAGAATAAGACGCAGCTACACAAAAACCTTAACAAACGTTGTAATGATGCAGCAGTCTATTCGGCATAGAACTCGAAGTGAATTTACAAGAGGTAAACTAAGGACTGCCCATACAGCTATGGAAAGGTAAAGGCTAGGCTTAGCTAGAAAAGACAAGAAAAGAGCAACAGACATTAGGTCAATTACAAAGGTCACAGACATGTTAGGGAAGACAGCATCCCTGAAGTGGCAATGGGCTGGCCATATTGCACGGAGAAAAGACCAGACGTGGGTGGACAAAAACAATGTTAGAATGGAGCCCAAGAGATCAACCCAGACCGAGAGGAAGACCAACAGACCGATGAGACAAGGATAGACGCCAGGTTGTTGGAGTTAACCGGCAGAGAATCGTAAAGATCGTGCGACTTGGAGAAGACTGCTCAAGTTACATCTGCAAACATCGTGACTTTAAGAGGTCACATAAAATGATTGATCTGATTGATCTGATTGATCTGATTGATAATGATGTAGTGCACAAACTAGGTTAATTTTAGAGCTCATAAAATAGTATTACAAGATCTTACCACTGGTTGTGTCTACTTATTAATTCGCTCTACCGTTATTGTTTCAGACCGAAGACATTGCGCCCGATGAAGATGGCTCATCTGAGGACAGATCGTCCGTAGACGGACCTTCCGAGCATGGATCTGACGAGGATGGGTCGTACGAGGAAGGCTCTTACGAGGACGAGTCGTACGAGGGGGACTCGAACGAGGATGGGTCATACGACGATGACTCGAATGAGGACGAGTCACGCGTTGAGGACGCCTCCAACGCGGCAACCTCACCAGGCCACGACGTGGCCCGCGCCTCAGTCCCAGCACCTGCTGCTGCCGTGCATCCCAGCCACAGCGACCCCGCCCCCGCAGCAGCGACCACGACTCAGCCCTGGCCCGTGCGCTACCCCCGAAGCAATCGCCCACCCCCATGCCGACTCGGCAGCGCGGACCAACTCCACTCCCAGCTACAGAATCAAACTCAGATAGACAGCAGAACCTTGCCAGGCCCTTCGTCTCCCTCCACTCGTATGCGGCCTCAAACTCGGGTCCCACCACGTTTTAACAAAGGGCCTCAATCTATTCAGCGACGAGAGCCTCCTGAGAATACTTCCAAAGGGCCAGAAACGGCTAATGTTGCTAACACTCCTCAGAGATTAAATTTTTCCGAAATTCCTCCCATTGGCGAACCGTCACAGGGTGCTCACCCAAAACAAAGTCAACTTCATTCCAAAGGTCCTCAATCTCCACAAGGTCCTAAACCCCACTTGAGTTCTCATCTTTCAAACAGTCTTCAACCTCGACAGAGGTATCATCCTCCCCAAGTTCCTCAGAACTTTCAGGTCCCTGGAACTCCTCAGGTACCAAAATCGGACTGTGATTCTCAACCTTCCCAGAATACCCAACTTCCCCGTGGTCATAAGTTTTCCCGCGGACCCCCTCCTAGCCATAGGCCTCAGCGCGCCGACATATCTCGTTATCGACGGGTTGCTCCTCATCCTCCATCAGGGCCTCTTACTCCCGACGAACTTAACCGTATTCGAAATTTCCAAGGCCTTGATTTTCCAGCACGGCTTAATATAGCTCCAGTTTCCATGCTTCGTAACCGTTTACAACACCTAACGACAGGACCTGCACTAGCGACACTTAATTCCCTGCATAGTGCAACAAATTCTTCGTCCTCAAAACCCCGGAGACGTAGAAAGCACCGGAAAGAACGTAATATTCATCGCCAGGCCGACATAGCCCGAAATTAGCACATTTGAGTGAGTATCCCTATCACGTCACAGCCCTCCAACGCCACTCAACGCCATCATCCTCTCTACGCACAACCACTTCTTCAACATGGCATAAACTATAATTTCTCTATAAACTTGCTGCTCGCGGCGTCAAACAAGCCAACTGCCATCAAGACTTCTTTCTTAGACAATGTGTTCGGTAGCTAGTAACGCCGGTTTAATTTGCTATATATCACGGTATCCCCCACTGTGCCTCCCTCGTCAACTGATTATACTGTATAGTTACACCATGAATGAATAGAGATGGAACTATATTAGTTTTCATATTTTCATAGCAGGTTCTCTATTCATAGTTTGTTCTGTGTAACCAAACAGTACCAGTTACCAATATACGATAAGTACTACTGACTGTGATCACTTAAGTTCCAAGGCATCTATTAGATCTACCTAATTTTACTAGCCACACCATTAATATTACAACCGCGTAATGCTTGTAATCTCTTTTGTATATTTCAGTGTTTTCATTTTGAATCGCTACACTATTATGAAGTTTGTCGTGAACAAATAACTAAATATTTACGACTTTTCAGAACTTTCCGTAATATGACAGATGAAGCAGAGCAGTTTCAACTTGGCGCATTTAGATGCTCCAAGTAACTGTAAATACTCTAGAACACGTGTTCCAAACTCTTCTGTCCTGTACATCTCTTGAATTATTTTTCCCCTCCCCATAGACTGCATAATACTCCATTTTCCTGAACGTTGTAACGTCAAATGTGTTTTTACAGGTTTTGCAGTGTAACTCACTTTAATAAGGTTTTTTGGTGAGGTTGACTGTTGTGAAAAAAGGAGAATTTAAAATTTTTCCTCAGATCTTCATTGAAACGATCAAACTGAAAATCTTATTTTTATGTGTAGTGAAAAAACTAAAACACAGCAATACAGCCGATATTTTGATGAAATAAACCAGTAATGGCATTCTAGTTAAATTAAGTATATATAAGCTCAAAATTAAAAAATCAATAAATAAAAATATAACATTATAATTCTTCTTAAAATTAAAAAGTGAATATTTGGATATAGGAGGAAACAAATAAGAACTTGGTAAAATTACATTTTACATGAAATAAAATGTATATGTTAAAAATACATAAACAATGCAGTTAAAAGAAAGTGCTCCAATAGCAATTGTTCAGTATTTGGCTTCAAATAAACGAGGAGAAGCCTTACATCTTCATGTTCAGATAATTGTGACTGATGCGTTGTTTTTTTTTTATATGGAAGATTGGTTACTGAGCTAAAACGGATCGATACCCCAGTGCCGTCTTTCCAATCAAAATATTCACAAAACTGGTTTTTCAGTATCTGTAAATGGAGTTTAAATTTTAAACATAATCCAAAATATCATCCCCATTATTTGTCAATGATAAACTGGAGAACTGGAGAAATCTATGCTATCAAATGTTTTCTTTGTTTCTGTCGCCTTGTAACTACAAGTTAACCTAATAGTTTAGTAAATAAATTTGTTATATGAACAATATTTAGTATCCACTTCCTCTGCAGTAAGCGTAATAAATTGTTGCTTTATAAAATGCTGGTGTTGGCGATGACTGAATGAACCCGGATTAACCTCTGATGGGCACACTATTTTATTTGTCGCTGGTCCGCGTGCCGAAGGCCGCCGGTTCGAATCCGGCCGCGGGCATGGATGTTAAGTGTTGTGTGTCTGTGTGAATGTCCTGTCCGTCCTGTGGCGTCCATACATTTGAAAAAATACACATTGAGCTGGCTGTATGGCCTCCGTTGCCGAATGCCATTTAAAAAAAAAAAAAAAAAAAAAAAAAAAAAAAAAAAAAAAAAAAAAAAATTTGTCGCTGGAACAGACACGCTGTAAGTAGGGTTTGACCCCTGGCTGTCGATATCGACCACTTGCTCTACAATGTAAGGTGAAAAGTTCTCGACCTGACAGTGAAAGAGTGTATTTTTTAGTTCAATAATTTATTTATTTTGCAACGTATTACCGCCTCAGTTCAATGCAGTGTCTGACGTTTCTGAATGTATTCCATTTCCGAACTGCGATTACGATAGATTTCAAAATATTGATCTATGGTTGCTATAATCGCTTCATTTAACTCGAAAAGTATCCTAGCCAAAAATTTCTTTAGATTTTGAAGTACGTGATGTCAGAGATGGACCGAATCTAGTAACAGGCAGGATGTTCAAACATTTTTCAATTTAGATCAGTCACTATTTCCACTGTAAAACTATTTGAGGACAAGTACATTGTCATAATAAAAGATTCTTCTTGTTTGTAATCCATGTCTCTTCATGAATTTTTTCATCCAATTCGTCCTCAAGACTTGAATAATTTTCGGTATTTATTGTTTTCTCTTTTCAAACGAAGCAATAAAATCTCTCTGGCATCCGAGGCATCCCAGACAACACAGTCTTTGACATTTCTGACTGATGAAGTGGACGTTGCCTCTTTTGGTGCCGTCAGTGTATCCGCACACTGTTTTAATTGTGGTTTTGTTTCTGGTGTCTCGCGTCGTCTAGTCCATAGTCTCCAATAGGCTCACAAAATCTCTTTAAAACTGTTCAAACCGTTTACTTAGTCGGGCATTGATCTACGCTGTGCTGATATTGAATTACGGCGGCATCTTCCAAGTAGAATGTAAATTAACTGGTAACTGATTTTTTTCTGTTTGTCAGCCAAAGAAAACAAACTGGAGACTTTACAGAGTTATTATCTACGTCAAGTAAACCACTCCGATTTTAGAGGCTAACTCTCATCATCCCATTCCTGATCAGGCAACAACCGCTTTTCCATACAAATAATTATCTGAGTGTTCCTAAGGATCACTTCTCTGTGACTGCGTTCTCTCAAAGTTATCCTTAGAAATATAAAGCGAATTGTGCTTTCCACATTAATCAATCTCGTATCAGTGTAGATTAAATATTTGGAGTGTACGTCACACCGGGAAACTGTTCCTTCACAAATCAGCATAGGATTGTTCTTGTTCCTCTTACTCCGCACTTGTTTCCAACTTTCTGCTAACTACGAAGAAGTTGTTATATCAGAATTAAGTATTTTATTTGTGGGGTTCAGAACAAAGAATTATTAGATGATACTACCATTAAGTGCCACATTCTCCTTGCGTCACACACTCAATACCCAATATGACAACAGTAAATCCAAATTTTGTTATATGAAACTAAATTGAGGCAATTATAATAAACGAAAGGCGACGAATAATTAACTACACATTATTTTATGCGATTAATAAAATTTGGCATTTGATGAAACGTTGTTTTGAAAAAAATTCAGCGAATTGTTTACCACAACCCTGTTGCAAGACCGCCAAGATTGTACGGCCTACCGAAAGTGTATAAAGAGCATGTTCTGATTCGGCCCATAGTTTTTTTTAAACTTATGGTTTTACGCCTTGTTGAGGTCATTAGATGAGAATGGGGCTGGGGACAAGGAATGGGAAGGAATTAGGCCAAGGCCTTTTGAAGAAAGCATCCCGGCATTCGTCTGGAGTGATTTTGGGAAGCCATGGAAATCGGCGGATTAGTCAGTGCCACAGATTCGCCGACGTAAATGTTGGTCAAACATCTCACACGTCTGTTAAGCCCGTTTGTTGGTTGATGTGCACATCACGTGAATGGTTAAAGCAATGAGATAGAGCGTGACGATATTTTGACAGCTTGACGTTACATCGTTGTTTACGCGAGCGTCCTTAAAGGCAACTGTTGAACTTCTTAATGAACATTTTGATAAAAAAAACTTGTGGAGTTATTTTGACACACCCTCATGTCCATGTACGTCGTGTACCAAGGTAAATACTACGAGCAAACGGAAGGCGTGGCCTTGGTGTCCCCGTTATGTCCATCAGCAGCTAATTTCTATATGGAACATTTAGCTCTTGACACAGCCTTCATGGTTTTACACATATGTAGAAGAAACATTCATCGTGTGGCCTCATGGAATGCCGGCCCTAAACGAATTTGTGAATCATCTTAACGGGATTCACCCCAATATCAAATTCACGGTAGAAATCGAAAAAGATGGGACGCTTCCTTTTCTAGATGTGCTAGTGCGATGGAAGCCGAACGGAAGATTAGGGCACAATGTTTACAGGAAACCTACGCACACTGATCAATACCTTAATGCTCTAAGGGGGCGTCCATAAATTACGTGAGGTGAAATAGGGGGGGGGGGGGTCCGGCGAAATCTCACCAAATCTCACCAGGGGGGGGGGGGGGTCTACGGAAATCTCACGTGAGATTTTGCGAAAAATTTGGGGATAGTAGAGCCAAAAAAAAGGTCTACAATTTGCGCCTAAGTCGATTTTAGGAGGGTATTTCGTGAAAAAGTTAGGGTGTGACCTAAAAAAAAAAAAAGGTCTACAAAAGTTTCGCGTGCGATTCTAGGGGGGGGTTCTCACGGACCTGATCTCACCAGAGGGGGGGGGGTCCGGCCAGATCTCACGAAATCTCACCAAGGGGGAGGGGGGGTCCAGAAATCCGGAAAAACACCTCACGTAATTTGTGGATGCCCCCAGCTTCCACTATCCTTCTCAGAAGCGCGGAGTGCAGAATACTCTTGTCGATAGGGCAAGGACAGCGTCAGACAATGAACATCTAGAACGCGTGTTTCGTGCCAATTGTTATGGCCATAAGGAAATCCGACATGCAATCATTTGAAGAAAAAAACAAAACCAAAACGACAGAGTTCCAGACAAACCGCGTGCCTTCTTGTCTTCCTATGAAGCAGTGACATCAAAAATAGTTAGGCTGCTCAACAAACAGGGCATCCGCTCTTTCCGGCCTCCACCCAAAATTGAGCAGCTATTACTAAATCGTAAGGATGGTCTCAACCTCCGGGCTCCTGCAGTCTACAAAGAGAGTGGAACAACCTTTAAGGACGATCGATGAAAGACTCAAAGAACATATCAGATATTTTAAACTGGGACACAAAGAAAAACCTGCTGTAGTTGAACACGCCATTGACAATGGTCACGAGCCGTGTTTGATGCCATGCAATAGCTTTTGGGACAATTTCGTGAAGGAGGAGATAGAAATTAGGCTTAATAATGTTATAAATCGGGACCAGGGACTCAGCTACAGCCAAACATGAAAGCCGGTAATTATATTATTGGAAAACACACGAGACCGAACCATATTAGGGCATAATAGCGATCGACCAAAACATGACGTCACCAAGAAAGCCATGCCCAGCAAGACCACCCCTCCATGCGAACTCCCCTCCGCTCCCGGCTGGTAGCCCTGTTTAATAGACTACCGTGCGGCAGTCTTCAGTAAGTTAAGGTGCGAATAGTATGTAAGACTAACTGAAAACTTGACCAGACATTAACCAGGGTATAAGACAGATTGCACACACACCTGCTTACGGGTGTTTATGAAATCCCCTGCAGCTGTGGCAGTGTTTACATCGGCGAGACAGGCCACACTGACATATCCGCCAATATAAATGTAACGGCGACATATCCGCCGTAGTTCGCCCTGCCATTACCAACGGGCATGAAATAAAATTTCAAGACACGAGACTACTGTGGAGAGAAGACCAATGGTGGCCTCAACGTGTGAAAGAGGCAGCAGAGATTTTAAAGATTACGTACGACATCAACGAAGATAGTGGCCTTTTTCTCTGCGATGCTTGGCGCTCGTTACTGTATCAGCATAAACAGTATTTCTGACGAAGGCTGTAGGATACCAGCCGAAAGCACAGATAATGAAATAAACAACACGGCATTACCCGAACGTCTATTAATCATGAACAAAGACGGCCGCAGAAGTCTGAGGAATGTATTAGAAATATTTTTTCGTGTAAACAAGTGACTTAATCGATATTGGGAACAAATTTAAAATTCGAAGGTAAATACTGATTTCAAGATAGGCGCGGTAGCAAAAAAGTGTTGGCTTAGGAAATAGTATGTTTTTACTCACTTTATTTCTGTCTTCCAAATTTTAAATAAAAAGTTTAACTTTGAGTCAACGAAACATGCAACGTGTTAATATTTGAAGTCTCCAACTTATTTCACTAAAGTGCCAGAGGCCAATGGCAGTAGAACACACTGCGGAGCGTCACCAATAGTGCTCCGTTTTCTAATGTTTAAGAAATCTTAGAAATGTTATTTGATCTATGTAAGAGAAAAGAAAAATATGTAGACGACTCAAACCGAGCGTGGAGGGTGAACGTTTATCGTTCTGGCCTCGCATTCGGGAGGACGCGGGTTCGCATCCAGATTTGGGTTTTCCATGGTTTCCCCAAATCACTCCAGGCGAATGCCGGGATGCTTCCTTCAAAAAGGCCATGGCCGAATTCCTTCCATTCCCTGTTCCCCGTCCCATCCCGCCTCTAATGACCATGCCGTAGACGAGGCGTAAAGCCCAAGCAAAAAAAGAAAAAGAAAAAGAAAAAAAAGACTCAAATGGGGGCACAATATCTACATAACCGACAACAAAGATTTAGTTAGGAAGTCCCAGGGGTCTTAAAAATGTTTGTCACCGGAAGGCTGGGAATTTCGCTTTTCTCTTAAAAAAAAAGAAAAAGAAAGAAAGAAACGTTATCAAAATGCAAGCTGCGGGCTTAGAAAAGAAACTCTCTTCAAAATGACTAGATTGAATTTCTTCTCCATGATAATTTAGATTAGCGACTCTTGGGTTGTAAACAATCATGTGGTCAGATACTCAAACATTTCAGTATTGTATTTACTTAATCACTCCATTTGTTAATTATTTTTGTTTCAAAATTTTATAAATATCACAAAATAGACAAAAGACTTGGGTAAAACTTCCATCATCTAAGCCCAGTTCGAGCTGGGACACTCCATGACATTTTATTGTGTCTGAGATTTCGGTAATGTAGCAGCTTGGTTTATATTAAGATTTGATTTTACACTGGATATAGCAGCAGAAAACCAAACTTTAGGCAACCAAATTTACACGCCTGGTGTCCGTGTTGTATTATGTTACCCGCAGCACACCCGGTACGTTTCTTGGGTCATTGCATTGTCACAGCCAAGGCGATTGCTTTTGCAGGAGAAGCGAGCTTGTTGGACGGATAGCAATCTAGTCTTCACTAAGGACAACTCTTCGAACCTCCGTGATTTAATTTTGTTCTTAGTTTGCTGGTTAAACACCTAGATCATTAGAACTTAGTGAGGATCGCGAAGGAATTAAGACATCTAGGGACCCATCCCAGCATTCGTCTGCAGAGATTTGGTGAAACCATTGAAAACAGAAATTTCTGTGTCCGGACTGGGGATCAAACCAGCTCTTTTCGAATGACAGACCCTTACGTTATTCACAGGGTGGATGAGGATATTCTCGGCACTGCAATGTGATACTAAGTTCAATTTTTTTCTCCCTAGTGCCGAGATCAAGGAAGGAAATGCAGACTGATTCCTGCATAGAACATTACGTCTGTGAAAGCAGACTTGGAAGAAGGAAAGTCTTTCTTTTTCCTTCAATAGCTGATTTCGTCGTCCATAATTACAGATGAGATACCAGGCTGGGTGAGCGATTGAGGTTCGGGACGACACGGGTGCCTCCCTGGTCGGGCCATGCAGACTTAGTGCTCCATAACGTACACTAGCCGTAACTATTAATTTTAAAAATAAATAAAGTCGTATGTTCTGGTACCAAAACGATAAGTGTGTTCGATATAAAACAATATTTGTTGACTGATTATGAAAATGCCTACCTGTACTTGTGCCAGTCGTGACTCGTGCTTCAATCTTTTTAACGGATGGAACGAAATGGAATATTTATAGTGCGGCTCGAGAAAACAGACAAAACGTGAAAAAACATTACTTGTGTACCAGTGGATCAACTCAATCCAATTCCCTTGAGGTCCATTGCGTACAATTAGCAGTAAATTCGAAGTTCGCGTGTTTGACGCTACAGAAAATATTCAATAATGGGTTAATTAAATGAGAAAATATATTTAAATCTCTAAAGCTTTTCAATGTTTGTCCCGAACTTCAATGGTTCGGTACAAACAAGTGATAAACGCATCATATGAGCTTGGAATAGGCTGTCTGACATGACTGATCTTGCCTGCTCGAGGTCTTCGTTATTGAACAAGCAGAATGCTTGAAAGGTCGAATTGCCTGTGTAAAGAGCGCTTTGAGATAGAATTAGTAGTTTCAGTTAGAAGCAATGTTTCGAGGCTCGCGATCAACTCGCGGGAGTGAGTCTCGTTCCGCAGAGACAGATATCAGTGGAATTGTCGGTGTAGAAGGCGCTGACCGGTCGACTGCTGACCAGAACGTTCGACCAGGACGGAATAAATTTCGTGCGGTGGAACGCAATCTTTCTAACTGCGTCTATTTTAGTCACACGCGCGGCATCATGTATATAATTACCAGCTAGGGTGTCTCCATCTTTCCTCAGCCGGTTCTTAGCGTCATGCCTGGGAAGCGTAACTTCGTAGTAGAATCTAGCTATTAGACATTCTTCAATAATTTCATCATGGGTGATTGCTATGATTAATATTTTCAAGGAGTTATTGTCCCCATAATCAGTACCATCGGGGTCTGCTTTGCAGTTGGAGCTTTACCAGATGGAGCCTAGACTCCATATCTATCTATTCTATATATAGTATTATATATTTGTAAGCAAGTTGCGTGTGTCTCTTTACTGGAACGGGTATCGCGCAATAAGTACGGCAGCAATTTCGATGTGGTTTTCAAGTTTTTAGAGCTAATGGTCCGAATCAAAATCTGCTGAAATAGCTAACGACTTATATGTACCATGGGAAGGAACAGACAATTAAAAATCTTTCTATATGGAAAATTGTGAACTACGGATTATTATGCACTTTCAGATACGCACTACCTTCACATAAATCTAACGAAAATTCACATAGCTAACTAATGATTCTGTTTAATATTTTTACTTCGAATTTTTAGTTTTTCAGTTTTATGGACTGCAGTAAATAAACGGAATGCTTGAATCAAACGTAATGAGCATTACTAATATTTAATTTACTGTAAAAATGACGCGTTTAAGAGTTTGACCAAAGATGAATATACTAATCTTTGAATTGTTTTTATAGTATTTGTCTTTGGCTGTAATTATTCTATTTTCGGAATTAGTTATTCCCACTGCTACATGATATATTAAATCTTCAATAAGATTAAAAGAATTTTGATATTTACGGTAAGTAACTTATTGCTTAATATGTGTATTAAAGGGTTTTATTACCGCTGCAATTTGATTGTGAAATCCAGGCCGCATTTAAACCAACCACAACCGCTAACTTTACATTGCGATACAGTGGATTTATTATTGCTAGTGTTTTAGGCCTGTTGCAGTTCAAAATGGTGTATTAAGAAATTAATTGCTATAATTTATGCTATGCGCACTTGGAATCCTAAAATAGACAATGTTATCATTACCCAAATTGGGAGATCCTACGATATCCGAGCTACTGAAATTTGATAAATTTTATGATCGATTCGTATATATTTAGACGATAAAAATCGAAAGTAAAGAATATTTTTTTTTGATATCTCACTCAATTCTACTACAACTGGTACTAACCATTTGAAATTTGGATTAACTGATTCTTTATAATGTCCTCTTCACGTTTTGCACCACAATTTAAATTAAAAATGCCAAAATACGAGTGCTGCCGGCGCTGCAAAATTAATAAATTATCTTGAAATGTTGGTTAAATCCATTATTTTAATGATTCCTTGTCGTGTCTGCTTTCCTTCGGTGTAAAATGTTGCACTAAATTAACAAATAGAAAATATTTTTCCGATATGTAGTACAATGATTGTCATTTTAGAATAGATACAAGCGATCGGAGAAAAACCATTGCTTCTATTGTAAACAAATACCCAATTTCTGAGAAGGATGCCGCAGAACGGATTTCCCATAAACTTTTTCCTCGTGTCCCAGGCCGAATTTTAACCTATCCAAACCTCTATGACAAAACGAGACTGTTTAGGTACCGATAATTTTTGTGTTAATTTTACAGTGCTGGCAATATTTCGCGGTTGCGCACTCATATTTCGGCATTTTTAATTTAATGTGTCAATTTTTCCCAAAAAGAAGAGTACAAAACGTGTAGAGGACATTTTGTGGAAGCAGTTGTTTCGGTTTTCAAAAGGTTAGTACCAGTTTCGGAAAGAGGCAGACCACACGAATTTCTACACATGCAAAGTTCCGCGCCTGCGGGTAAAATCTGTAAGCAAGCTGCGTTTCTCTCTTTATTTGAACGAGAGCCGCTCACAAACTACCTACAACAATAACCATTCAACATTTGCAGAACACTTACAGGATCACAACCACCACCCAACAAATATTAACACAGACATGCCAATACTCATTATAAACAACAACAAACCACAAATATTAACATTCCAAAGAGAACTATCACATACAAAACGCACTAACAGAAGGAAAACAAATAATAAAGGAATACATAAACCTGACATACCCAACACAATACACAGCACTGAAACTAAAATAAAATAGAAACATCGACACAGGAAAAACAACATTAAACACAAAAAACTAGTGACAATCATTTACATTTGAAAATACCGCCTAAAAAATTGAAGACTGAATAAAACAAAACAACACCTCATAACGACACAAACTCGATAGTAAACAAAACAGAACGACCATTTTCAAGAAACACATAGTTCAGTGCAATAAAGTGCAGTGTTGTGACAAGCACCATCGGAATAATGAAGACACTTGTCACCAAGAATGCTAATGCACTGATGCTGAGAACGGAACAAAAATAAATGCAATAGATCGCAAAATGTAAGTCGATTTAAAAAGAAAAAATGATAATAATTCCACTGTACCAAACACAACATAACCAGCTTATAACATTTGTATGTAAATAACAGGAAAACCCGCTGAAGATGTTTCTGCAAAAGAAGTTAAAAGGATACGGGAGATCAATAAACACACCAAAAATCAATTGCTTTGGCGTAATTTATTTATCAATATTATCAGCAATTGAAGAAAATGATCCACAACGACCAGATTTTATATCAAAGGGAATCAATATGCTAGCTTACTGCAGCACATTTCTACCACCACTGTTTAACAACTTGGTGACCACGACAACAGCGCATCGAGACAAAAGAAGCGTGCTTGGATGCCTCTCACGTTCTCCGTAGTGCGAGAGCAGAGGGGGAGAAGGCATGAACTATGCAGTTTTTACTATACGAGTAATTGTACAAGACTAACTCCCTTCTGAAGAAGTTCTTCATCAGAAGACAGGAGCTGCTAACCATCACTACTTCCATTTTAGTAACAAATGACGTAAAAACATTTGATTTATTATACTCATTACTTTATTAGCTCCAAAATTTTAATGTGAAGAACATCTCTTTAAAATGTCATACTGCATCACTAAGTGTTACTTTTACAAATATCCACACGAATATTTTTATGCTTTGCTTTGAATAACAAAATCACATTTGTAAACAAATATATGGCTGTGTGATTGCTACGACTTCCTTTTAAAAAAATCAGCGTTCCTCATGCGCAGACAAAATGTAGTATGTAACTAACTTCTCAATAATCGAGGGTATGATAAATACTTTGCAATTATTCGTTAGAAAAAAGTTTTCCTTAGCCAAATAATCCTACAGCTTGATGTGAAAATGTAACCACAGACCGAATGCAACCTCGTCACCAGAAGTGTTATTGCGTTTTCAACCCCGGAGACGAATCGATATATCGTTGTTCAGACTGATAGCTCGATGTATTGTGGCTTCAGCCATTGTCCTGTCTCGGTCATCCACCGAGGAAATGGATCGGGATGTCATTGGCTGCGGTTTGAAGGAGATGTTTCAATGTTTGATCTTTTTCTATCACTTCCGAACACTCTTTTTTTCATTCTGTATTTGCTATTCTACTTATTTGTTAAACTGGCAAGACAGCCGGAATTTTAGGCAACAATTTGACTTCCATTAGTAATATGAAACATGTGACGGAATTTAAAGAAACAGCAGCCAGCCTACGCTTCCACATCACCGAATAATAACAATGTTGGAGATTATAAAATAGAAAAGTATAAAAAGAAGCATGAACTACCACATTGTAAACAAGATCCATATATATGTTAGGAATCGTATGTTAAAACTGAACGGCCAGAAAAATGGTTTCTACTACAAGGAACACATTTATTCGTTTATTTTTGTCTTCATATTGCCATTGAAACGGAAATGTTGATCTAAAAAATCGCTGTGGATTACTTTTTAGCATGGGTGGTATGGATACTGGAGACGAGCAGTTCAAGCCTAGGAACTGATGGTTATGAGTGAAAGAACAAAATTGAAGACACTACTGGTTCACTGCAATTGACTTCCGGTCGAATAAAGAAGCGAAAGCACGAAAAATTAACCCTATAACTACATACCGGGGTAGATATCTAGCCTAGGTAAACTTTAAACTACGTTTCTAAGTTAGTCATTGACATTATCGACTGAAGTTCTACATATACCATAATTTAGTTTAAGGTTTTAACAACAGGGCGAGGTCGCGAGACCCTTCAGTTTCCTGTGACAGAGTGAAGACGTGAAGCTTGCGTGGGGTGATTTTTTTTAGGCTTCAACATCATACATCACTTACAATACCATGTACAGTAATTACAATAGCTTATAATGACAGTTATTGCAATTCAATAGTTTATAATAATTTACAGGTATCATTTCAACTTTGGTTGCAATTTCAATTTATTTTTGGTTGCTTGGAATGTTTACAAGTGTTATGTAAATGGAGACTTTCCCGGCGTATTGATTCAATAAAAGTTTCTCGGGAGTCCAGCCGGATGGTGTCATAAAAAGACGACGTTTCGACAACCTGCTCGGTTGTCTTCATCAGGTCTATTTTGGATATTTCTTCTCGAAATCACAAACAGTCTGTTTGTGATTTCCGAGCAGGTTGTCGAAACGTCGTCGTTTTATGACACCATCCGGCTGGACTCCCGAGAAACTTTTATTGTATTGTTTACAAGTGGTTTATGATACTAGTTACTTTTATTGCTCTTGTGTTGTCCCGTTGTGTTTTTCCAGGTTGGGTGTGATTTTATGAATTTGCTCATATATGGAGGCCGGTTTCGTTTAGGTATTTAATGATGGCTGAGAAAATCTGATGGTTATTCTCATACAACAAGGTTGCGATGCTGGTAGGTAAAGGGTTATTTTGTTTTATAATGTAGCCAAGTAATTTATTTTGTAAGGTGTTATATTTTGAGCAACCTAAAATCAGATGGTTTAGGTAGGATGTTTGTCGGATGTTTCTGTGGGCTGTTCTTCACAGAAGGGGCTTTCGGACACTTTAATAGGGCGCAGGTGGGCCGGGTAGCATCCATGCCCTAACCTCATTCTTATTATCGATGACGTATGTCGTCTACTCGGGTTTATATTATTGTACCAAGGTTTTGATGGTATTTCTGGTTGGATAGTAGCGTATTGTCGTCCCTTTTATTTTCTTGTTTTGTTATTTACCATTCTGTTTTCCATTTTTCATAGGCTGTTCTTCTTATTTTACTGTGGAAGTCTGTGTGAGTTAACCGAATTTCTTTGAATTTTCCTTCAGCTATCGCAGGCTTTGCCAGGTCGTCGACAATTTCATTGTTACTTCTTCCTGCGTGTCTTTTATTCCACATTATATTTATTTCCTTGTTTGAATTGTAGTATCAAATCTAGCAAAGCTGTATATATATGGGTTTGTACATGTGGTCTAGTTCTGATGCTCTATTTTGCTAAGTACGCTTTCTGCATCTGTGAGAATTAGGATTTTTCTAAAATGTTGTACTCCGTATTGAATTGCTTCCGTTATCGCCAGAGTTTCCGCCGTATATATGCTTGCCTCTAGTGGAAGGGTGTACTTTCCAGTGGCTCCATCTAAGAATTAAGATCCATCGGTATAAATTTCTGTGAAGTCGCACCAGTTGTCCCTGATATGATTCTGTACCTAGTTGTTGATTTTTCCTGCGCAGGTTTCTATGCTTGGTTGTTGATAGATCGGTGGCTTATAGAGGTTTAATTTATATGGATAGCTGTAGACTGGCAGCTCTCGGTCTCTGTAGATCAATGGAAATATTGTCCTCAGTTGTTCGAAACATTTAAGTGTAAGAGGTTTTCTTTCTTCGTTTGAGTTTGCTTGCGAGTTTCTATTCTCAGTAATGTCATCACTTTGCTTGGGAGTGGGTGTGATGTTATTGCTGCTCGTCGAATGAGAAAAATGTTAGTCACTAGTTCTCTTCTGATGTGAAGAGGCATATCTTTCGCGTTGGTGGGGGTTGATCTCATTGCTCCTAAGCATATCCTCAGAGCTCGGTATTGGAGGATGTCCAATTTTTTCAGTACATATTGGGGGCATTTCCGTAAAAGATACTTCCGTAATCTATTATTGATTGAATGAGAGAACGGTATAATGTTATCATTGTTGCTGTGTTGGCTCCCTACCAAACGTGACTTACTGCTCGCAGTATGTTTAGATCTTTCCTAGTCCTTTCTATTATGGGTCCAATGTGTCGTGCCCAGGTAAGCCTGTTATCTAAATAAAGACCTAGTATCATTTATCTTGTCTTGTACTGATGGCAGGGTTGGCTGGGCTGGGCTTTCTAAACTATTAACTGCGTTATATCCATACATTGCATTAACTACAGCGTTTTCTGTTGGCTTACTCACGTTAAATGATGTCAAGGCATTTCGCTTGTCGTTGCTTCCGTTATTTTCTTTATTGCGTCGCTTGTGGTTCTCAGGTTTACATATCGCCTTGTCGGGGTTTGATGTGTCGGTGTGTAGAACGTGTAAAGCATTTATCATCACCGCCTTCAGCGATTTTGCTGGTGTTTATTGATGGGCGACGGGCAGGCTGTACGATGGATCACCACCCTCCCCGTACATTCCGCTTTCCATGTCACTCACTGTTCACTTGCACTACTCAGTAGATATTATTATATCACTCAGTTGTATGTGGTTTAAATACGGCACTGGATACTATTCGCTGGTCTGCTTGCGCTACACTCTCGCTTAAGGAAAACGACTGCTCGAGTGGAACCGTGTGGAGTTGATATCTACCCCGTTTTGTAGCTCCCATTAGTGTATTGTGTAGGTACGCTATTTTTCTCGTTTTTGTTAAAATAAATTTAATTCAAGTAATATAACCTTATTTTAGAATAAAACATTAGATACATAATTTTCAGTAAGCAACAAATTTTATATGTACTGAATATTTTTGGCTGATGATAGCCAAAAGGTACAATTTAAGAAGCGTCGAATCACTGGCAAAAACTTTGACGCATTCCTAGACTGCCAAAGAATCAGCAATTGACTGTATTTCCTATGTAGATGATAGTTTAGAGAGAATGAGCGAATCGGAGTCGGAAGAAGATGCCGATAATGAAGAAGAAGAGCATTCAGATTCGGAGGAAGTAGTTGCCGAAAAAAGAAAGGCGTGGAAGGTCAATTACTCGTGGTGCTATTCGTTCCTATCGCGGTCGAAGGCCAAGTATCGTCCGTGGTAAAGATAGGCATAGATGGTATACAACACTACGTGACCGATCTCAGCAACGACAAAATCCTCCGACATCGTACTTACCGAGCAGCGAGACAAGTCCTTACGCCTTTTGAAGCATGGAATTAATCTTTCCTGATTCTTTGTTGGAGTAGATAGTTCGGGACACGAATGAAGAAATTCTAAGATATTTAGAGGCACTCGAAATTGATGACACAGCAAATCCCACGTACCGGTACTCGAACATTTCTTTGATTGACTTGAACGCTTACACCAGATTGCTATATTTTTCGGTCATGCAAAAAAAAACGAATCACACAAATCTTGAAGAATTATGGAATGCAAGTACACGGCTTGAATGAAAAGCAATCGATAAATTTGCTGCAATCCGTGAGATTTGGGAACAATTTGTATCAAATTGTACAAAGTATTACTCTCCAGCTTCATATTGTACAGTCGGGGGCACAATTAGCGAGACCCCTCGCCTTTCGATTGCTTCGTTCTAGACAAGAATACCGCATGGGACAGCATAACTGGTAGGTGGTACACTAAATTCATGTAAAAATAGACCTCTCATGCCCAGCACTTTATCCTAGACTAAAAAAAAATGGCCCCGCGCAGCAAGAAACTCGCAGAAGCTGAGAGGCAGAGTTCGGAGTTCTACAGTGAAAATAACCACGAATATCACCATTTTATTTAAAATAAATATTGAAGTAACCAACTCGACTGATTATAAAGGAATAGAACACTTTTTTCGTGATTTTAAAACCATCGTGTATTTTTTTTTTTCTCTTTCCTCGAATAAACAGTTGACAACTCGCTAGCAAACGCGAATACCGAAAAGAATCGCCAAATTACGCACGGAAAACCAATAAGAGAGTTTTAATGGAATTAGTTACACTTTCTATAGCTGCAGCGTTATAGAACTGTGTGTGACAAATACACACTATGGTAGAGGGTAAGTAGAAAGATCAGTTACGAAACAACTCTAATGGTAAACTAAGTCTATCTATAGATAGTTAAATGGTTTGGAATATTAACACCTTAATTTTGTTTTCACCATACCATATTTAGAAGATAAGCTTAACTTTATCGCAGTAGAACAGTTTTTGTAGTAGTAATAATAATTAAGAACAATAAATAAATAAATCCGTCTGCAATGTGAATTAGCTGTTCCAATTTTCAAATCTGTAAGATGGACGTAGGAAAACTTTCATATCTCTCTTCGTTTCTAACTAACACTGATACTTCTATAAAATTTTCTGTCAAGCATTACTTCCTGCCTTCCAGGCCCGATGGGTTATAGGTAACACTGTTGCCTGGCATTCGAGAGGAAGCGAATTCAGACCCCGTCGGGCATCCAATATCGGTATTCCATGGTTTCCGTAAATTTTTCCATCTGAACTCGGGAAAAGTTCCTTCAAAAAGGCCGTGGTACAAATTCTTACCCCATCCTATTTTCCGATATTATCAGGATTCGTATCACATTGGCATCGAAGTAATGAAGAAGACGAATAAATATATATATGAAACTCTAATCCGGTTTTCAGGAAGTCGTGGGTTCGAATCCCAATCTGGCCATATATGGTTTCCCCAAATCACTCCAGGCGAATGCCGAGATGGTTCCTTCAAAAGGCCATAGCCGAATTCCTCCCCATTTTTTGCCCCCAGTCATTTCCTGCTTCTAATGACCTCGATGAGATGCAAAACTAGAAGCAAAAAGTAATTTCTCAAATAAAAATAATTACATCCCTGTGGTGTGTTTTTGGCCTTTTCCTTGTTGGATTTATCTTTTATAACGGCCGAACACGGTAGCGAATGGACTAGAGTGCTATTTCCACATGTGGAGAGTCTCTAGTTCGGTGTTGTTTTAGGGCTGGTTGACGTCGAAATCATTGTAGAGTTTCGGGAAGGAATTCAGCCATAGCCATTTCACAGAATCACCCCGCACTCACGGAATGATTTCGGTTCATCATGCAATATCGTAATACGGATGGATGCACGAAGATTTCGAATTGGATGGCTTGAGCGTTACCGGGACTCTTGGTAACTGGTGCGATTCCGGTCAGGGGCATGGGTGTTGTTGTACGTCTTGTGTCGTCTTGTCGAATTTAATGAGCAAAAATCATTTGGAAATACATCAGTACACAGGATAATCACACAAAACGGCTTAGCTGCATGAATGGATATCGGGAGGAACGCCATTAAAAATGTAAAGACAATTTTATTGAACCAAAAGGCAATTGTCGCTCTTGGAAAGTATCTCACAGGTCCACCTCATCTCACAAAAAAAACATTCTTTATTTGGTGCCAACTAGTAATATGGCTGAGTTCTAAACGGCATTAGGATAAAAAATTTGGAAAATAGGCGGACTGTTGTGAAGCTCTTTAGTACACAGGGAGGGGTAATTAATTTCGGTTGAGTGTATAGGATTTAATCTCTTAAACACTATGCGTGATCATTTCGTAAGAAGAAATTCTTCGTGCTGGATCAGTTCAGACGCAAGGAGGAAATGACAGATCTCACTGCATCTTGTAATGTTCTACTTGCACTATTTGATTACAAAATGAATTAATCAATATTCCGTAATAATGGCGACTTTTTTTTTTCAAATAAACCGGATGTGTACGTTATTGAAAATTGACCTGCCTCCATCTGCTGATCTAAATATTTTATGACCTCCGGTGCCTTTGACCATTTAGCCTGCTCCAGTTTATATTTTTCTGAATATTGTGTCAGCCTTTGATGAGGTAATGTGGCACACAATTGTGAAGTCAACACAAGACGAGCTCTACACTCATTCAGAAGCAACCATATGGGAGGACGGACTCGAATCGGTGACCTTTACAATGCGATGACAGTGTTCTAGCCCCTACTCTGCTAGCGCCAGCTTAAGTATCCTGGTCGGGACTCTAGCGAAGGAATTTGTGAATGTGTCTGCGGTCGTGGTTTTCTAACACGGAAGACAATTCTGTAGGCCCACCGAACAAGGAAATTATCAGACATTTCAGGCATGCGATTTTCCTCATCCTCGCTCAACTAACTTGCTTATATTGCTACCCGAGGCTGTTGTCTAACACTACTAACAGACGAAAGCATCACTCACAGAATAGGAGAGCGACGTTTCGTTGTTGAAGTTGGATGAGAGCAGATTCTTATGAAAAGGCTGCCCCAAATCCTTGATGATTTCATGAAATTCTAGAAGGGCAGCTGTTGATCTTCGTGAATTGAGTGGCATCATTCATGCTATCGATGGGAGCTCGATAAGGAGAAACTTCAAGAAACCTGGAAGTAAAACAGATAAAAGTTTGCAAACAAATGTGGTGCTAGATATCGATAACCTTACTTTTTTTATCGCTAGCTGTTCGAAAAGGTAGAGTCATTATCTACAGGTAGAGAGAACCCCTCGTTTTTTTTATATATATATATTAAATTTAACTTTTTAATCAGCGACTTTTTTCTTATTTTAAACTTATTCAAAAAATTTATACTCAAATGTGAGACACCCTAGCGGCGTTGAACAAAATATTTAAATTTATAGATTATTTTAACCTTTTAGTTCACATTGAAAAAAAACATGTATTTTAGTTTTTTAAACAATAATTTTATTTCTAACTTTTTAGCGCAAAATGGTAATTTCAGGACATAGATACGAAATTATTGTATTGTGACCGGATATATATATGTGCGCAAAAGTTCAAACAATACGGACTCCAGGATGTGGGTGAACATTGAAATGAAATATTTCATTGCATTCAACAACTTTTCTGTTGTTACTATCAAAGGAATATATCATCATATATATTATTGCTACAAGGTATTTTTTTTGTCAAGCCTATATCTTCCTTCAGACTTAACCCAAATCAATAAATGAGGTGTCATTTTAAAGCTTATGGTCTCCACTTTGATCACATCATATTTTAAGAAAGAAAGTTTTCGGAATTCGACCCTTAAAGGACAAAAATGTCAATATGTCTAAAATGATGTTTCCGAGTTACGAGTCATTTATATCCCTGGATACCTATCTGACATCGGTTAGTGAAGTATCATTTTAAAGATTAAGATCTACGCTTTTGTGACGTCATATACTAAGACAAGAATTTTTGGAATTCGCCCCTTAAAGGGCAAAAGTATCAATATTTTTCCAATGCGTTTTGTGTCACGAGCCATTTATCTCACTTCATATCTAACCGATGTAGATAAATGAGGTATCATATTAAATACTACGGTCTCCGCTGTGGTAACATTATATTTTCAGAAAGGAAGTTTTCGTAATTCGACCCTTAAAGGAAAAAAATGTTAATTTTTCTAGAATGCGTTTTTTGTGCCTCGAGTCAGATATTCCCTGGATATCTAACCAAAATCGATAAATCAAGTAAGATTGTGAGCAGTAATGTCACGGCTTTGGTGAAATCATATTCTAAGAAAGAAGTTTTTTGGAATTCAACCCTTAAAGAGAAAAGGTATAAATGGTTCTACAACGCATTTTTGTGTCACGAGCTATTTATCTGCCTTGATATCAAACCGATGTAGATAAATAAGGTATCATATTAAACACTAAGGTCCGCGCCGTGGTAACATTATATTTTAACAAAAGAATTTTTCGTAATTCGACACTTAAAGGGCAAAGATGTCAATTTTTCCAAAATGTATTTTTTGTGTCTTGAGCTTTTTATCTCCCTGGATATCTAATTAAAATCGATAAATCAAGTAAGCTTATGAGGAGTAATGTATCAGCTTTAGTGACATCATATTTTAAAACAGAAGTTTTTTTTAATTCAACCGTTAAAGGGAAAAAGTATAAATGGTTCCACAACGCTTTTTTGTGTCTCGAGTCATTTATCTCCCTTGATAATTAAACAAAATTGATAAACGAGGTATCATTTTAAAGATTGAGGTCTTCGTAAAGTCTTAGTTTCCATTAAATCACATTTTAAGTAAGAAATTTTTCAAATTTCTAACCTTGGAGGGAAAAAATAATATTATTTCTACAACACATTTTTCTGTCACGAGCTATTTATTTCCCTTGGTACCAAAGTGAAATTAATAAATGAGGTATCGTTTTAAATATTAAATTATCCGCTTTGGTCACATCATATTTTAAGAAAAAACTTTCTTCAAATTCAACCCTTAAGGGGCAAAAATGTCCTCACTTCTAGAACCCTTTTTTCCGCTTGGTAACTAACCGAATTCAATAAATGAGGTATCATTTTAAAGAACGAGGTGGCTGGTTTGGTCACACTATATTTTATAAAAGAATTTTTTTGGAATTCGACCCTTAAAGCGCAAAAATATCAATAATATTTCTACAGCGTGTTTTTTTTTTAATTTTGTTTTTTTATTTAATGCCATTTATCATCTTCGATTCGTATCCGTAATCGATAAATATCATATCATTTTAAAGATTAAGGTCTCCATTTAGGTAAAATCATAAATTAAGAAAGATTTTTTTCGGAATTTGGTGCTTAAAGTGGTAGCGCGTATGAGAAAGTTAAGAGCCAAGTCCCTAGATTGCAGCAGCAGATATCACAGAGATGTCAATAAACTTTTTTTTATTGAATAAGTAGCTTTTCTGATATTTTTTTCTGTTATGGAAACACTTTCGTTTAGCTATACACTTCCAATGTACACTTTTTATTCGCACAGCAACAAATATCACAGAGATGTTATATAGTGTGCATTTTGTTCAGGTTGGTTGTATTTCGTTAAGGTCAGTGACAGTTTGACATAAATACAGTGTGTTTTTAAATTTCCCTAACTGTTTAGTAAAATGTTATAAGTATTTTGATTCGTACCTATTACACTAAAAAGTAAATATTTGCTACAAAAGTACGGTTCTACTTTTCATTATATTACAAGCATTCAACCTCGCTATTAATTGAATTTTATTCGCGAAATTTTCGCACGGATCGTCTAGTCACAACATAGTTGTGAAATTATTGTATTGACATAAGTTCTTACATAACACACATGCCAAATTTCAAACAATTCGGACTTCAATAACTGTGTGAATATTATAATGAAAGATTCAATTGCATTTTTCTATTTTTTGATACCACGGTAATGAGAATACTACGACATAGTTATTAAATTATTTATTGTTATGGGCTTTCATTACATGTACTGTACAAATTTCAAAGAGTTTGGACAGCTAGAATTGCGTTAAAAATCAATAACAAGACTCCATTACAATTGGTCATTTTTCTATTTTCATTGCCAAAGTAATGACAATATCAGGACATAGGTGTGAAATTATTATGTTGTCATCACTTCTCAATACGTGTGAAAAATTTCAGACAATTCAAACATCTCGAATTGGGTTAAAATTAAATTTCAAAATTCCATCACATTGAATAATTTTTTTATATTTATTTTTTACTGTCAAAATAATGAGAATAGCAGAAACTTGCAGTGAAATTATTGAATTTTCATCGGTTTTTAATAAGTGTGCAAAATATCAAACAATTCACATGTCAGGAAAAGGGTGAAAATTGAAATTCTCAATTACATTTAACCGCTTTTCTATTGTTACTGTCAGAGTAATGAGAATATCAGGACATAGATATGAAAATGTTTTATTGTCACCGGTTACTAAAAAGTGTGCAAAATGTTGAACAATTCGGACGTAACTTTTTTAAATTTGTATTGGATTGTTAATTAATTCCTCGTTGTTTCTTATATCCGTTAATAATCTCTGGTCTATTAATCGTCTACGTAATCCTAAACAAACACTCTCCTTTTTACTTGTACTTAATTTTCCCAGTTTCCCAATAGTGTAGTTTGTATTGCGATATAGTTTAGTTGGTGTCTGCAGTACCTGTATATATTAAAAAAAGACAAATATAAATATACTAGCTGGTACCCACGACTTCGTTCATTCGTGATTGTAAATTTTTTCATTTTTTTTTTTTTTTTTTCATTTCATTTATTCTCCATATGACACAATTTCATGTATATTGGTTTCGTCATTTTAAATTTTTATAAGAATTCATATTGACAGCTATAGACATCTAACCACCATAGTGCACGTTGGGAGACTCGATACAATTATCACACACAAATACCAGTCATCTGCGCTATGTAGTTCCGGCAGCAAAGTAAAATTTACAGATACACACAAGTCTTTGGATGAAATACGAAAATATTCATGATCGACCAATTTCAAACACCATATGAAACAGACTCCCACAGTTAAGGAATTTCGGCCAACGTTGTGATCGATGGGAGACTCTGTGTTACTACCACACACAAACGCCAGTAATCTGCAATTGATAGTTTTCACTTAAAAGTGATACACCGTGACACATGCGTCTTTGGCAGAAATATGAAATTGCCGCAGGGCGACCATTTTCATCCCCCATATCTTCCACACCCCCATAGCTACAGACATCCAACAACCATAGTGCACGACAACAGACAAGATTCTACTACCACACATAAACACCAATGCTCTATGCTATCTAGTAGTGGCAGAAAAGTGAAATCTGCAGAGACACATGCCTTTCGTCGAAATACGAAAATATCCTTGGTCGGCCACTTTCAACAACCATATCTTCCTCACAACCACAGTTTCTGAAATTAGGCCACTGTTGTGATCGAAAGGTGACTCTGTGTTACTACCAGACACAAACGCCAGTTATCTGTGATCTATAGTTTTCGCTGTAAAGTGAAACACCATGACAGTTTTGTCTTTGGCAGAAGTATGAAATTGCCACAGGTCGACCACTTTCAACCCCATTTCTCCCACACCCCCATAGCTACCAACATCTAACAACCATAGTGCACTACATGAGATACGATTCTACTACCGAACACAAACACCAATGCTTTATGCTATGTAGTTGTGGCAGAAATGTGACATATGTGGAGACAGTCGAAATAGGAAAATATCCTTGGTCGGCCACTTACAACCACCATATCTACCACACTACCACACTACCACAGTTTTTGAAATTCGGCCGCTGTTGTGCTCGAAAGGTGACTCTGTGCTACTACTACACACAAACGTCAGTTATCTGTGATCTGTAGTTTTCGCTGAAAAGTGATACACCATGACACTTTTGTCTTTGGCAGAAGTATGAAATTGCCACGGGTCGACCACTTTCAACCCCCATTTCTCCCACACCCCCATAGCTACCGACATCTAACAACCATAGTGCACGACAGGAAAGACGATTCTACTACCACACACAAACACCAAAGGTCTATGTTATGTAGTTGTGGCAGGAAAGAGAAGTATACGGATATACGAATTTTTGGTCGAAATATGAAAACGCCCTGCACTGACCAACTTTAATCATTATATCTCCCACATCCCCACAGCTATCGGCATTCGGCCAACGTTGTGCACGACAGGAAACTCCATGCTACTTCCACCCACAAACATCAGTGATCTGTGCTACTTAGTGGTGGCTGAAAAGTGAAATATAGGAAAAAACACGTCTATTTTTATATATATATATAAGATTTATATTGCTAACAAGAACAAAAAGATTGTAAATGCCTGTTTGTTACCTTCATTCGTTCTGTAAGAAATATGGTTGATGCGGAAGAAGTCCATGTACAAAATGCAGTATATTCGTACATAAGAATCATATTCTTACATTACAGACCAAGAACTATTATTTAAACTACAGTGAGGTACTAAATACGCTGATCAACGGTCTGACACAATTTTGTTTTCATACTTTTCTAATTGTATCTCAGGAGACAGATATGGGAGCAACGGAGCAGATAAAAGTAACGAAAAAGTAGGAACTCACAGAAAAAAAATAAGTTGCCTAAACATTTTTTACTTGGTTAAATGCAGTCTAGGTTTTATATGGAGGACATGATTCTAATAAATAAAATGCTCTTAGTGTCATGTGAATAATTTATTTATATCATAGCGTATTTGAATTTGTACACATTTGCTGCTACTCAGTGGAACTTGAGGACAGGTGCAGCGAGAGCGGGGGCGGCGTAGGCGACGGCGGGGGCGTGCGCGACGGCGACTGCGGGGGCGGCGTAGGCGACGGGGGCGTGTGCGAGCACGCGCGCGGTCTGGGAGACCCTGTAGGTGTTGGCGTACGAGGAGGCGGCGGGCACAGCCACGGGGGCGTGGGCCACGGCGACCGCGGGGGCGGCGTAGGCCACGGGGGCAGCGGCGTAAGCCACGGGGGCGGCGGCGTAGCCTCCCAGGTAGCCGGCGTGGGCGGCGGCCACGGCGCACAGCAGGATCACCTGCAAAGTGGGGAGGGAGCAGTTCACATGTGATTCACAACCTTAACTACTTTCATACGTAGAAACTTTGTAGATACCAATTCAACAACTTTATTTTAAAGCTGCTTTCTAACGCACCATAAAAACTGAGATTTTTCATTTGCATACCCGATAGATATCTATAGCCATGGCTTAAAATGCATTTTTTCGTGGACTGGCTGCAGATCAGAACTATTCTATAAAACCTCTATTATGTAAAATCTACTCTACAGAGTTTGTTGGATTTGCACGATTTGAACGCTGATAGCCTGTCTTAAAATCAGATGTATCTGTTATGACTCTTCGTCAACTGTTACCCTAGAAGGAAGTCAAGATCTCTCCTGAATACTATACTACTTTACCCATAATCTGGTATAACATAAATACTGGTGAGCAGAATGTGACGAAGTTTTCACAGTGTAAAAGATTAGGGTATAGGATAAATTTGAGATATTACTTTCCCTTAACATTACCTTATCTTAAATGGCTCGGAGCAGAATATTTATATCAAAACAATAAATGTGTCTTCATCCTAAAGCTGTCTAGCGGCTGTGACTTTAAATATCGAATATTGAGGCGCACTGTAGTTGGATTGACAGTCTATTTATTGATTTTTGCTGAAAATTTTTTTGCAAGTAGAATAGCAAATGCTGTTATGAAGAAAAATACTTGTTAAAAGTAAAATTAATACCATTTACGCTGCCAATTCGTTATATAATTAAAAAAAACGTTAGTTAATTATTGATGATAATTTACAAGTCGATAATAAATTAGTGGAGTATCCCAAGGTACAGGAAAACTAGTATAACAATGAATGTGCAACTCCAAACTTATAACCTGTTTATCTAGACATGTACTTTATATTTTTTTATGATGTACATAGATCTTACCCTGTAAGATAACTGTTATATGTTGTACACCATACGATAAATAACTTCGTTTCGAATGCAGCCTCAACTTTTTGCGAGAACTTAACCATTCCCATCTCTTTATATAAAGTTAGGTAAGAACGCTCAGTCGACGTAATTCTGATACAAAGTCATCTTTATATACCTTACACTGCTTATATCACAATTTCTAAGTTATAATAAACAAATATTTTCGTTTTAAAATCTTTGAAACTGCTTGGTTTAATAAAATATATAAATAATGAACATGTGAAATTAAAGCAAATAATAATTTTCTGTCTGTGCACTCAAACGCTCACTTCACGCTCCCTTATTGTCTTCAAAGCCTTCTGCAATACCTTACACGGTATATTCGCTGTTCGATACTGATCTTAACTTCCAATGACTCAGGATATTCTTCTTCATCTCCAGGTAACATCTTCAAAATACTCGACAAAAAGCAACGGAAAACACAATGAAAGAGGAATAAATCCATTCTGGGGAGAAGAGCAATTTCCAGTGAATGAGTGAAAAGTGCTGGAGGTTAATGCAACATGTGTGAAGATTGTAAGAACTGCAGGAGAATTGCTTAAGCGGTCTGGGACAACAATATCGCATCGTATCAAGTTCTCTGCAGAAAAGATTGAAACAGTAATAGTAGTACAGAGTGTTAACAGAAAGGATGCAGGCATAAAATTAGAACAGGAGTTAAGATAAATCAACGTTTCAGCACCGAAGTTATTATTAATTACGATAGAATTTATGACTTATTTTAAACTTTCAATTTAAGCAAATTTCCACTATGAATTCTTTCACTGTGCGGCTCCTCGTTGGGTAACTTGTTCGAATCACTAACTCCGCCACCGGATAAAAACTTCCCCCCCCCCACATATATATATATATATATATATATATACGTACATGGTCATGTCTTCTCCTATACACTAGTCGTTATTCTAGATTGCATCATCAGCAAGTGCCTTTCATTTTCCGCTCACGTCTTTCAATGACTCGCGACTCAGCTTCCTTTTCACGTCAGTTACTGAAAGCGTTCTGCGATAAATGCTGCAGACAAGTCAGTCTGCCTATATTAATATCCATTACAATTTCGGTGTTTGGTACCCATCATTAGGAAAAAATTATATAAGAAAACTGAGTGGAAAGAACCGAATTAAATATAAGAGAAATTTTGCCGATTGATTTTATCACTTATATGGGGTAAGGATAAGTCAAACGTTTAAAAGATTTATGTATGGTACCTATGTTATTGTAGTATTACCATGTGAATCAAGGGAATGAAAGATAAAAGGGAGCGATAGAAGTGCACTTGGTGGAAATATAGTTTCAGAAGAGCAGAAAGGTTGTAACGAGAATCGACGAGATTTAACGTGAGAACCGATAGAATACAGGATAGATAAATCAAATTAACAAACAATTATTCATGCGCCTGATGAGAATGAGATACGAGACGATAATGTGAATTTGATTGGGAAAAAGCAGTAGTTATTGCTGGTGTTTTAGGGTGCTTCAACTATGATGTTATGAGTTCAAGAGGACCGTACCTAGACGGAGAGGTAGATGTTTGGGAGGAGTGAAAATAAATATGGAGGGGAAAAGTGTGAAGTAGAAGACCATGGAACAAGAAAATTGATGTACGGACAGAAAAAGTTGGTTATGCTTGTCTTGATAACTCCTTAAGGTAATGATGATGATTCAGGTACCTCTATCAACAGATAAAGGAATTGTGATTAAAGATGAAGTGGAGGTTTTCCTTCAAAGCTGGACATCCCAGAAAGCTTCACAGTTACACTCAGCTCTGGTGTCCAATTAGCACTGAGGACGAAACTTCTTCAGGAAAACCGGAGTATGGCTTACAGACTAGGATGCGAATAACTCAGCCAGAGCTGAAAAAGAACAACCCTCTGCAACTGCTTTTGTTAAATGGTAAAAAATAAGTACACGTTTGCTTACTTTTACATGTACTAAAAACTTAGGTCAAGTGAACTGTTAACACAGGAACCACTGTATTGAACCAATTACGTTACAGTTAACACATCGCCGGAGAAAACAGAAAAAATAGAAGAACATGTTGGTTAATTCCTCTGAATAATACGATGGAGCTACAATTCGTATACTTATCTTCAAATCTACATTATTTTCTGGTCACTTGTGTACGTTTTCAGCTTTTAAACATCACATAAAAATAAAACATACATCATTTTAGTGCTGGAATCATTGACTGTACATTGTTTGAAAACTCGGCATTTTTTCTATCTGTAGTTTCTCCGGGAATCGTATTCAACAAAAAATAGATACTAATTCCTAGCATTTTTATTCTAATTTCTCATCATTACATCTAAATCAAATATACTCTATATTACTCCTGGAGTTCCATCAAAATCCAACCAATAGTTTTTCGTGAAGCGCGTTCCACGAAAAATATGAACATTAATGTGTGGGCAATTTAATCTTTTTTTTATTATTATTGTGGCTTCACGCCTCATCGACGTCGAGGTCATTAGAGGTGGGAATGGACTGGGAACAAGGAACTGGAAGGAATTCGGCCATGGCCTTTTGAAGGAAGCATCCCGGCATTCGCCTGGTGTGATTTAGGGAAACCATGGAAAACCCAAATCTGATGCCCGGACTGGGATACGAACCGGCGTCCTTCTCAATGCTCAGCTTTCCGACATCCTATCAAACTGAAACATTACCTTGTTTTACTCCCTGGACCAAGTGCTGTATATTAATCGGAACCACATGAATATCAAATTAGTTTTTATGGTTCCTGTTAATCAAAACAGACAGACAGTCAGAAATTCAATAACTGTTACGTCCTTTTCTGTAGTTCATTAATAGCTGCCTAAACTCATTTTTTTAAAAATATCCTAAGTTCAAATACTTTATCCCAGTAACAGTTTAATTACATTTATAGATACCTCTGTAGGTATCGCTAGTAATTTTAATGACGACAGTGAACTCACCAGCTTGTACATGTTGTTGCGGTAGGTTGGGTTGCGACTGTACTGGACCAGCTAGTCCAGTCGTCTTATATATGGCCCGGGTGCCTGCTCTGGTTACGACAATTCGCTCTTGATCCAATTCGCAAACCGATTGTATCGAGAGCACGTGTTACGTAGGCCTACCTCAAGGTGGGGTCCGCATAACCGTGTCACTTGAGATGTAGACGACGAAAATAGATCTTACTTGTCCTTGGGACAAAAACCGGCCATCAAGTAGCCGGATCATTAATTTCTGCAATTCCTGACAGTGGCACAAAATTTTATTCTCTCATGACCTCTTATTTCTGTTTTGTCTGTTAACCCTCCAAGCACATTAAGAATCTACTAGAAAATGTTATGGAAACCAATAGAAACAGTTTCAACCTTCAATTCATAACTTTCCCTCATAAAATAATTTGGTAAACTATAAACTGCAGTAGCTTTAAACATATCATTCGTAACATTACTCATGAACGAAACATCTGAATTATACAATCTGCGACCAGTTAGCCTACCTATGCTATTAGCCAGTCAACTACATATATAGTAAATTATGTCATAGATGTTGTTTCTTTAATACAATGAAGTTACCGCATTGAACATTAAATATGGGGAAAACTTACTCTCAATCTTTTAAATTTGTAGCAGATTAAAGAGCATTTCTGTAATTTTTAACTGAAGCGAACTATTTGACATGTGGCGTAGTAAAGTGTGGATGATACATGGTTATTACATTAACGAGAGATGTGAATTATCTGTGGCGCGAAGGTTATTTCCGTAATATAAAATCGTTTTCTCCGGCTGAATACGGGATTCCGATAAATACGAGGATCATTCCAAAGATTCGGATACTGACCAGCGAAACTAATTGAACAACTTTGCGTCAACTGCAAGTAATTCCCTGAAAAATATTGAAAAAAATTACACCATCCTAAAATTATCTTTATTTTTTCACAGATGCAGGGGGATGTGCTGTATGCTTTATCTGGAAAAAGAAGAAAGGAGTCGTACGAGGCACACACATGATTACTTAACACGGCACACGTGGTCTATCTATCTACCTAAAAATACCCTCGGGCAGGAAAATTGTCTATCGCTAGTGAATATGAATGAATAGGCTCCCTTGTTTAGTTGAGCAAAACGTAACTCCCATGTTTCTTAACTAGTGCAAGGAAATAAACCTTTTAAATTTAGATTATAGATTACCCATGTTCCTTAAAGTGTAATTCGCCGTACTTCACTTTATAGAATGCCGCAATTTACAATCTAATACTTAGTTTTGCCTATGTAATAGAAGATATGTAGCAATTATAAGTTGTAAGCAGCAATATTTTTTATTTAATAATCTTAATGCCATCCTTGAGAATGGTAATCAAATACATTCCGATGGAAGGAAGTTGTACTAATGTATGAGAACATGATGTTGCTTTAAGAAACCAGATCAGATTTTCTCCGGAACAGCTTCATTTTGTTGCTCTTAGCTAGCCAGTCACTCTTAAAATAATGCGAAACACAGGAAATAAAGTAATACGAAAAAATAAATAAATGGATGGTTAGTGTAATTAAGACAGTAATATTGACCCTCGAATCTGAGCTTTCTTTCCAAGTTTCTTAAATTAAAACTCGATACTTCCATCAGAGCGGCATGCATTATAGCGTGAAGCATATTTTTAATTTTATGATCTGCTCTTATCGTTTATTACATTTTTCACTATTGCCATCATAGGTGAGTGAAATTACAAGTGTTTTTTTTATCAATTTCTTAAATCACGTCCATCATCAGCTCATACTACAGAGTCTTCTATGGTGGTGAGCGCTAACGCTCGGGCTTCGCATTCGGAAGGACGCGGGTTCGAATCTCCTCTGGCCATCCAGATATCGGTTTTCCATTACTTTCCCAAAATATTCCAGGGAAAAAAATATGAAACATTTTTAGAGTTCATTTTCTGATGGGAAACGGAGCTTTACTGTTTGTCTCTAGTCTGTATAGACGTTTTTCACATGCTTCTAGCTCGTAAAAGGAATAATTTTCATAGTTCAGATTTGCTCATTTTACATGTTACGTTGGCGCCCAGCTGGCTCCGTTGCGTTGCGAGGTCCCATGTGCCCGAGTGGTGGAAGTTATCATCATTAGGGCTTGGCAGCAACGTACGAGAGGTGCTGCTTTAAATACCAAATCACTCCGCAGTGCCTATTGAGTAAAGGCGTACAACGCTGTTGATACTGATTGTTACTTCGGACGGTGACGTTAAATTTGGCAGATACAAAGAACACTTGAGGGCACTTAAGTACAGCAACCACTGCACATTAGCTGAACATCTAATAGAAAATAATCACTTACGAACAGACATTAACAAAGACATGCAAATACTCACAATCAACAATTACAGACACGATACCCTCACTCAGTCACTCTACAAGAAAATTACCACGTAATGGCAAGCAGGTACTGAATGGCCAAATATACTTAACAAACCAAAGCGAACCCGCAAAGATTATAATTATTATTATCATTGGCGAATTCTCCCAATAAATGGAAGACGAGCTTTTTCACCAAGACAACTGTCCTCCAGAAACATTGTTTTAAAATGGAGCACGTCTCTTCTGAGCAATACATAATGCTCTACAATCGGAATACAGCATAGTCGATTTTCGATATACGCAATTTATCAATTCAGCCAGATTCAGCAAACCAGTCCAGTTATCAACTTTTCTACCAATAAGTGCAGCAGCTCGACAACACATCAATCGTGTCTACTATCAAAACTTGGTTAGGAATGATTTATAACCCCAGCAATGGGGAGTAGGTATTTCAAAATGAAGTTGTAATTGCAATGAAGGCTGGGGTTCTAATTGCGGATGCAGAAAAGTAGAGTTTCAATGATCCTCAGTTTGTGATCAGTGTAATGGACAAGCATGCCTCAACGCAGATGATCTGGATGAAGAAAATGAATATGTAACTAAAATCCCTGAAACTTTAGAATCAAATTTGATGGATGACGACGATGATGATAATGAATTAGAAATTCAAGTTGAGCGACAAGAAGCTAAATACGACGACGAGCATGAAGCATATTGACATAGGCAGTAACAACAACAAAAATTCTTGTATATATTAAAACTTGAATTGTAATAGGTTTATGATAAACTTTCTGGGAATAAAAAATAAATAAATTAAGTGCATTTAAGCTATTTCATTTATATATCTTATTATTAATTTTAATTAAGATGATATTAAACTAATATATGATTTATAAATAATATAATGTCCATAAATACTAATGATTAATCAGTAAATAATTACATTTTGTTCATTATTACAAAATTATTAATAAATAATTAACGTTATAAATCATACTGTCTATTGGATTTTATAGTTAACGTATCGTCCATACGGCTATGCGCTCACCATTCTCCACACACTATCTCAAGAAGGGTTAAATCTGTGCATTATTGCCTATAACGAAATCTGTAGAGAATTTTATGCTATACAACTTTTCTAATAACTCAAAATAACGTTGAGAGTAATGGAAGCGAGATATTAAAAAAAAAAAAAAAAAAAAAAAAAAAAAAAAAAAAAAAACGCTTTTTGTGACCTTGAATATCTTGACTAGCGTACACGAGATTTTATTAGACGTTTAAGCCAACTTATAAAAAGTCGAACAAAGGTTTATGCAAATTTTCAGCTTGTTATCTTTCATTCCGAGCTTTAATCATTATTTGACTGACTATATGATGTGACCCCAGCGGAGACCTTAATCTTTAGAATGATACCTCGGTGATCTATTTCGATCATATATTAATGGAGATAAATGGCTCGTGACATAAAAATGCGTTGAAGAACCATTGATACAGTTTCGCTTTAAGGATTGCATTGCAAAAAATTTCTGTCTTAATGTATGATGTCACCAAAAGCGGATACATTACTCTTCGTAATAATACTTCATTTATCGATTTCGGTTAGATATCCAGGGAGATAAATGGCTCGAGACACAAAAACACGCATTTTAGAAATACTGATATGTTTGCCCTTTAAGGTCTCAATTCAGAAAATTACCTTTATTAAAATATAATGTGACCACAGCGGAGACCTTAATCTATGGAATGATACCTCATTATCGATTTCGGTTAGATATTAATGGAGATAAATGGCTCGAGACATAAAAATGCGATGTAGAACCATTGATACTTTTTCCCTTTATGGGTTAAATTCCAAAGAAACGTTTTTCTTAATATATATTGCAATTAAAGCTGAGACATTACTCTTCATGATACTACTTCATTTATCGATTTCAGTTAGACATCCAGGGAGATAAATGGCTCGAGACACAAAAAAACACATTATGAAATGGATTCTTGTGTGGGCATTAACGTGCCGAATCCACAGAGAAGGTTTAAAGCGCGCGTTGTTAATCACCTCTTTTTCTAATGCTTCTACAAACTGATTGGCTGCTACAGCTGAAAGCTCATAGCCGTCTTCTTCTTAATGGTTTATCCCCGTACTGGAAAAATGATGACTGAAGGCAGAATTTTTTAAGAGCAGCCCATTCAGTTGAGTGTCCACGTGCGAAAAGCTTAAAATGTTTTATTGAAACGACTTCTTCTATCGGGACGTTCCTGAATTAGTAGAACATCAATAATCCGAAAGTCAGTTATCCGAAAAACTTTTTTTTTTACGATTTGTGCAGTTTTTTAAATAAGCGTTAACTTTGGTTCACAGATTTACAGTACAGTACATCTTTGTACATGTTTGTTCGGAAATTCCAGTAATAAAGAACAGGCCCAATCAGTTTTACACCTTGCGTTTGTTATTGTATTATCACAGCAATATCCTCGTGACCAATCGCACACTGCCTTCGATGCTGAATGTTTGCTGTAACCGTGACACGACAGAATTTTTTTCAATGTGTCGGTATTTTTTAGTTTATTTTAGAAATCTAAAACCCGCCCTGCTCGTCCTGAGCCTTTGTTATTGATTTGCTGTGTTGGGAGTTCTTTTGGCTTTAGTATCTAGTACCAACATTATATGCCTATAATAGCATCGTCTTCTAAAAGGAAGCATAAGTGCCTCCAAAATGAAGCAGAAGAAAATAAGTGACTTCTTTTGCTTGGGATATGTAAAATTATAATATACCTAATGTATTTTAAAGGCAAAATAAAAACTATTATAAACCGAAACTATACAAATAGAAAATCCGAATAAATCGATAATTCGAACCACCCTCTCGATCCCAGTTAGTTGGGATTATTAACGCTGTACTCTAGTCCTATGTGTCCCTCTTCTTTTCCGTCAATTGATTAATAATCTGCATGAGGTGTGCTGAGCTCTTCACAATTGATGTGATATCTTGCATGAAATCCTTTTCTTTACTGGCTATGAATCGCGCTAGTGAATGTGTGGGTGAGTTGACCACGCTGCACCTTGGGCAATCCATTTTATCTGGGTATGTCAGAATTTCTTCTTTTCAGGTTTTCTTGACCTCCTACTCTATCGTACATGCGCCGACGCGATACGTAGCCAATAAATTGAAACTTTAGAATAATTAATCATTAATTGATAGTTGTTACAGCCACAGTGTTTTTAATGTATCTGACAGTTTTACATAACTGAGTATCAGGTTAAATCCGAACACAATAATTTTATTATTGACTTTAATATTTTGAACTGATAGTGTGTAATTTATATTATTTTTTTAAGTTCTAGATTGTTACCTCTAATCTTCTATTGTCCTGTATGCTCGTTGGATTTAACAAATGCAACAATGTGAAAAGCTATCATTCCTAATTTCATTCAAACGTGTTCCATAGTGAATGATAACTCGCGTGCATCAGCATGCGATATCAATTTTCAAATTTCGAAAATGTTTACAAGTCTCCCGCCAAATTCAGTACAGTTTAGAAGAATAGCCAGCCATTAGTATAATTTCACACTGCAACTGGTAACATTTATTATTAATAAGGGCTACTTACTTCTGTCTTGAAAGTTTAGCTTCAATGTTCTTTACCATCTAACAGCATTTAATATGGAATCTTATGAGCTTTTTACAGTTTTCGGGATATTGTAGTCTCTCCAGTAAAGCCGACAACCTTGCAGATTCAGTTAGTTGTTCTACCTTTGATAATAATATAACCCTTTGCAAATGTGAGTTCAGGGTGGAAATCAATTATAAAAATTTAAAAAAAGAGGCTAAATCGAGAATTTATTTCAAGAAAGTAGCCTCACGTTTATACGACTAATGTTATTTTTAAATAAATGTGGTTTCGTTGGGCGACCATTACTAGAATAGTACACGATGAATGAATCAACATTTATCAGTATTTACATTAAAGATGGTTATCGAAGCATATATGCAGAACTACGTCGAAATTCAACTATTCTCAATTGCATCCGGCAGAAGCTGGTCAGCACAATTGTCAAGACAAGAACACTTTAAAATCCAGTGAATGCCGCTACGCGTAGATAAAAAACAAACCACAACCCGGGGCGCACATTGAGCTGCGTGGCGCAGTAGGGGCAGCGCAGAGCAGGGCAGGGCAGCACGGAAACAGAAACTGTGTCGGAAGTTACCCGCGCGTATTAGAGCGCAGTTTCGTGCGGCAGTTTACAAAGCATTGTTGTGTTGTGCGAGAAACCGACAAAAAACGTAACCAAAAACAAGTCGATGCAAAAACTCGATTTTTGATTTCTGAATCAGACTGGGATGCCAAGCTTGGAAAATTGTTATTACTTTAACAGAAGCTGAGTTAGATAAAACTATGCAAACGTGAGTATACGAAAAGAAGAAACTCTCATCTGGCTTTTACAGTGACAAGAGAAATCTCAAAAGATTTCCGGATGACTCGAGCGGAGATTCACGCCATATTGTAACCTATTATTTTCTTGACAACGCTCAAATACCTATTAGAACAGAAGATAATATCGCAGTATTTTCGTGGTTATTTATTTAATTATTTAGCGTTTGACGATACATGACATTTGTAAGAATGTTTTTCTCTTTTATTTCACATTATATTTTTAAGAAAACTGCATAACAGAACATAAGAAACACTTGAAACTAAACAAGCAGTATTCAACAAATTTTTCTGGAAATTGTCTTAATAAGAATCCTCCCTCTCTCGTTAGGAGTTGGACGTAGGTTGCCTTTAAGAGTGAGAAGAAGGAGAAGAGATCAATTCAGTTTGACGTGTGCCACGATTAAAAAAAAAAAAAAAGTCTCTCGGGGACACTATTGAATGATGATGTACAAATAAGAAAACAAATAATGTAATAATAGCCTATATATCAATCTTTTTCAATTTTTTAAAAAAATGAAAAAGAGAAAATAAAAGTGAAAATTATAAGTAGACAGTTGTATGATAAACAAATGCTGAATTTACTCGCCACTTTTTGGGCTCATTGTCCAAATTTCTTGTTTAAATTTAATTTTTATGTATTTATTATGACTGATATTGTGAATCCCATGTTAGTTACGCACCAGTTTAATCAATTTGTCTTATTCCATAGTTGAAAATGACTATAAGTAAAGCAAAATTATAAATAACGCAAGAAGTGTTACGTCAAAAACCGGCACGAGTGAGCTGCGTGGCACAGTTTCTGTGTCGTGAACACAACGTGGCGCAGTACTGCACTGCCCTGCTCTGCGTCTCAATACGCGCTGTTCCACCCCAAAAGTTAGGGACACAGAAACTGTGCTGCGCCGCCTGCGTCAACTGCGCGTCAATGTGCGCCCGGCCCAAGCGTCTACCTGCGCGCCTGCAACTGCATTGGCATCCCATCCTGCAGTGTTTACAGTGCCCAATGTCAAATTCCGTCCCTGCCTAGCGGCGCGGCGGTGCAAGAGCCACTGCCATACAAGATTTCTACTAATCAGCGTAGCACCCAGTACCATAAATGTAAAGCCTGAGTATTTAATTTAGTGATGTCGGGAATGATGTCAAAATAACTACCTAATTAAGGAAAAATATTATTGTACTGAAAATTGAAGTTTGAAGTGTTACAATGGTGATGGTATCAACAAAGAAAAAATTAGTCGAAGTATTTTTACAATCTGCACAGTAAATGGATATAATAAAAATAAGACAAAACCTCTGTAAATGGATACCATTGTCACTGCCTTTTCCAACGTGTAAGCTCTCTGTTAGATCAAGTTGGCTGGAATTGCAAGGGTCACCGGTTCGAGTCCGGCCGAGGGCATGGGTGGTTTTAATTAAGTGTTTTGTCTGTCCTCTGTTGTGGAGAGTAAATATAATGACTATATTTTTGAATAAAAATCCGTCTTCTAACAACTGTTTTTTATTGACTTTCATCTACCAGACGCGTTTCGCCCTTCTGGAGTGGGGCATCGTCAGTGGCTATAAATAACATAATATTATCATCATATTTGTGTATGTGAATTATGTACATTAATTATATACATATGTTCATGCTTTAAAATTTTAACGTCTGTATGTTCAATCTGCTATAATTATTCTATATATTGTTTTATAGTATCTGTGTTCAAACACAAATTCACTTCTTAATACTAAATTATCTGTATGGTTACAATCTTTATGTACATAAACTCTACTTACTAAAAATTGTGGCAGTTAGCACATGTCAGTCCGGAACAGCACCTTCCGTAATTTTCTGCACCCTTGTTTCTTGCTACACTTTAGCATTATTTCTCACTGTATAATTTGCTGTTAAACTGCACTTTTTAACTACATCAACTAGTTATTGTGTCTACAGGGTTGTGTTTATTATGTAAGTACAGTGGTACCAACCTATTTCTGTTGATTATTGCTTTGTTCAGTCTATGTTAAATTATATCTTTTTTTGTGATTATCTTATCTATTATTTGTGATTTGTGAGTGACTGTGTTGGTTTTCATGTGTTGTGGTGTTATCTATTGCTTTGTATAGTGTTTTGTTTTGTTAAATTTGTGAATTCATTTAGGACCGTTTTTCCCTGTGTCATGGCTTTATGAATTTGATAACTTTCTTGCACTGTTAATAATTGTTTCTTGTAGTTGTTGATTTTTAGAATTTTCATGTCTGTTTGTATAGTTGTGGGTGGGTGATTGTTATCTAATAAATGCTCCGCATATGTCGAATGGTTTGTGAATTTTATGGCTCTGATGTGTTCTTTGTACCTAGTATTGAAGTTCCTAGCTGTTTGACCTATATGTATTGCTTGGCACTGTTGGCAAGTCAGTTGGTATATTCCTGACTGTTGGAATTGGTCAGTTTCAGTGTTGGTTTTTAGGTGGTTATGTAGTGTGTTATTTGTTCTAAGTGCTATTTGAATACCTTGTTTTTTGAATATATTGCTTATCCTGTGTGTATGTTTGTTGATGTATGACATTGTGTACCATTGCTTATTAGATTGGTTCTGGATACTGGTGTGTACTGTATTGAGTGATATCTATTTGTGTGCTTTGTTCATGATTTTATTATTTAGTTGTCTAATTAATTTTTCTGTGTAACTATTATTCTTAGTAATTTATAAAATTGTTTTATATTCTGTGGTATACTCATTTTTAGCTAGTGGTATGTTGTTTAATCTGTGTAGCATATGTCCGAGTGCTGCCTGTTTATGGTGTTGGGGATGGTTGGATGTATTGTGTATTATGGTATCAGTGTATATGGGTTTTCTGTAAATGCTGAATGCATGTAATTGATCTTTCTTGCTAACTGTTATGTCAAGGAAGTTCAGTTTATTATTTTTCTCCATCTCTATTGTAAATTTAATGTTTTTATGACGATGATATAGCACACATTTACTCGAAAAAAACAAAGATATACCTTTAGATGGCTGTATGGCTGAAATTACCAAAAGATAATACATATATTTTAAAAAAAGAAAGAAAGTTGGTTGGAATAAATAGTTTCATAAATAATCAAATCCCACAGAAACAAATCTTGTACAAATAGGCCAATTCTCATGGTTGTTATGACGAAAAGTTATGAATAACTGTTTCCTGAACCAAGTCTAAATATTTATATATTTACTTTACTTTCTGAACGGTTTTTCTCGATGTTATATCTCACTGATTCAAAACAAATAAAAAAATCTGGTAACTTGCCCATTATGCATGTTATAATTTTTACTGAGAAGAAAGACAGAATACATTGGATTTATACTAATCCAATGTCAAACCCGAAAGACGTCCTAGAGAAATTTTGACTTTTGTGAATCTTTAAGATTGATAAAGCAATACATTTGAAATATTTGTACGTTATAGGTTTGCTAGAACGTGCTATGCATAAAGGCCAACTCACCAGATAGTTCTTGTTTTAAATCAATTATTTACAATACCGAAAGGAACTATTCTGTTTCAGAAAAGGAAACAAGATCTCATAACATTTTGTCACTAACAACCACAAGACTTGGCCTATGTTTACAACTTTTTGTGGCATTTCATTTCTTTTTGTAAGTTAATCGGTTACTCTGGGTCATCGCTCAAATGTAAAGGTTCCATTTGAAAATCTATCAATAAAGACATTTCAGAATTCAAGACATCTGCCAAAGCCCACGCTCTCTTCAAATAATGGTTATGCGTCCGTTCTGAGCAATGTCGATTGCTATAGATTTAACTGCTACCATAAGTAAATCTAAGTAACCTCCAAACTAAATATGGGAACAAAGTAAAATATAATTGCTGATTAAACGTGCTGATGTCTACATATAGAAGAAATTTGAGGAATGTAGCTTATCCAGTTCAAAGTAATTAACCTATGAATATACGCTGAAACGTTTCAGGTTTGTAGTAGTGATTCAATAAACACAGAGAAAATCACAAATATATGTATACCAATTATTTGTTTCTGGGGCTGCGGGAAGTATACTGGAATTATATTGTTGGATATCGTAATCGACAAAAAAATTGAACTTGACTTACTTCACTTACTTCTCGGTAAAAATATTTGTCATTAATAAAATCATATTGAACGAAAATACTGAAATTTGTATATAAATAACATTCAAACTAATAACAGGAAAGAAACAAAATTTGGTGTGTTTGCTTATCCATGGGTAATACAAAATTGACGAATGTAACGACACTGAGATCGAAGAAATTGAAGTACAAATTTAGCCCATCTATTCTAGAAAGGTAGGCAGTGACACCATTGTCTCAACTTGGATAAAAGAGGTACAGTAAAATAGTAAATATTCACTTTGTTCAGTGGTTCGGCTCTAGCCTTGCCTTAGGATGACTGTAGTGTTTAAACTACAATATCCTGTCAAAATTGTTGATTTTTATTGAATATGTCTAAAAAAAACTAAATGATAGTCTTTTACAGATTTATATATGAAAATTGATACTGATTCTTGACCCATTTTAGATAAAACTATCTATAGTGTTTACTTACTACCAACAAGAAGAAATGATTATGGTTGAATGTAAATTCGTTCATAATTAATTTTAATCGTTTGGTCATCAGATTAAATAATTAAAAGCAAAATGTGTACCATACATGGTAAATGGGCGTAGACTTTTTCTGTCGTGAGTATAAACGCTCAACACTGAACATCCCGTTACCTTCCTCAGCTGAACAGTGTAAACACATGAATGAATGACTGTGATATGTGTGTTCAGCGTAGAGAGGCTGAAACTAGGTACTAGGTATTCAGTCCTACTCTCATGAAAATGAAAAACGGGTCCTCCGCCAAGTTTTACGTCCCAATCCAATGGACGAGTAACCCTCAACAGTTTCACTCCATACTGTAACAAGATGACTAGATGGGTCATCTCGTACAATTTAAATTAATTATTGTTTGATAATAAACATAAGAAATAAATGGATATTATGTATTGAGCTGGAGACAGAAATCCGCGTCTAGCTGAGATCTGTGTAGCGTGAGCGACAATCTGGCTTAAGCCGGAAGTGTCCGGTAGGTCGAGACAATGAGGGGATTATCTCTGACGCTGATACCGTTGAGAAAGGCTGGACGCTGGATGGAATCCTTGAGTGGGTGTTCGCTCGGTGTCGAGGGAAAATTATTCCGACATATCCTCCCGAACAATCCCGACAAAACCCGAAGACTCTTAGCAAATGAGAGGCAATGTATTAGCCGGCGAGAGGGGATACTTTTGTGAAGCCAATCCGATGTGTTTATTTCCTCACGTGATTGGAAATTTACAAATTTTGTGTTTCCATGATACTCGCCGAGGAGAAGAAGGAGAGACGAGCTCAGAGGGGCGAGAAGAGGTCACTCCGTCCAGAACGATCGCGCTGGCAACTGCCTGCCACAGTACTGCGGATGATTTCGTTCTGGAGGCTTCGATGACTGAGCGCCAAGTCCGGTCGAGGTTGTCACTTGTGCTGGTTGACGTGACAAGTGCCTAGCATTACCTGGATGGTGCGCTGTTGAGAGGCGATAGCGCTCTTGTAGCGACGCTTCGTGCAGCCAGACAGACACGGTAATTATACCTCCAGAAACAGTGTGTACTCAGACGAATCATTGAGATAACCCTTTAACGGCCTGATGAGTGTGAGTTCTTATGCCGCCGGACATTAATTCCTGAGCTAGTTGTGTCTAAAAGCCGAGTAATTTTTGGATTTCTTTTTCGTAGTTTGAATTGAAAGACTATCTTCCATGTATGGAAACTTTCGGTCACTATTATTTGTGGGAACAAATCAACTCCCTGGCGCCCTGTAAAACCCAGTCAAATCTGACGCTAACATGTTTTCATTGTAATACAAAAATCGCTCTCAATGTGCACAAGAGAGTTTTTTTGCTTCAGTTGCATCTGAAATTTGTAAATCTTTGTTAAGTTCATGTACATGTATTGCAATTTCTTAGCTTCAATTAGCAATGATTGTTTGTTTACTATTTTGCATATGTAAGACGAGGTATTGCGTTGAACTTTATTTTGCATAGACAGATGTTTAAAATAAACGGTAAATATACCTCTGTCTGAAAGCATTCATAAGTACCAAATAAACCAATATTTTAGGATCTTTTCAAATATTAATAACAGAAGTAATGGTTTCACGAAAATTAATATATGTGCTTTGCATAAGGTAGTGGAAGGTGGCGATTTAAATTATGCAAGGTAAGCAGTTAATCTCCCCCACCGACAATCCGCTACAATACACACTGCTGAGAGGTTTGGGATACAGCCCAGGATTTTTCTACACAATCTGATGATTAGGAATCATGCGCTACCATGTTTACTACAATGCTGCCCAAGTCTCGATAGTGAAAAAATTTTCCACTACCGGGACTAGAACCAGCTAGATCCGGGTCAGAGGCATTGTGGTGCCCCACCAACTTGAGCCAATTCGACGAGTGATGAATGAGGGAGTTAAATAAAAAGAAAGGTTTCACTGTTTCAATAATTTATTGAGTAGACTTCATACATCGTTGCTGTGTTGTTGACAGCAACTGCTAGTGGAACTTGAGGACAGGTGCAGCGAGAGCGGGGGCGGCGTAGGCGACGGCGGGGGCGTGCGCCACGGCGACTGCGGGGGCGGCGTAGGCGACGGGGGCGTGTGCGAGCACGCGCGCGGTCTGGGAGACCCTGTAGGTGTTGGCGTACGAGGAGGCGGCGGGCACAGCCACGGGGGCGTGGGCCACGGCGACCGCGGGGGCGGCGTAGGCCACGGGGGCAGCGGCGTAGCCTCCCAGGTAGCCGGCGTGGGCGGCGGCCACGGCGCACAGCAGGATCACCTGCAAAGTGGAGAATACAACTGGGTGAAGCACATCTTCGTACCATTACTGTTACTTAAAAGTGAATCCCAGTCGATTATGTTTGTTAACCAAAGTGGAAAATTGGTAATGCTAATCTTTGATTTCCATTTCTTTCTCTTCAAATAAGGTTAAGCAATTTTTGCTTGTATTGTCTTGGTTTTCTGGTTGGCGCTGTGTAGTATTAACAAAACATAACGATCTAGCCACCGTGCTGTGGTTTTTATCAGATGATTTTCTGGTGGGAACCTCATCACGGCCTCTGTAACGTCTGGCTTTAGTAAATCAATGAGGATCAACCCGGGGAACAAAGATAATGAAGTCAAGGAATATTATATTCATTCTAAGCAAGTACCAATTTCTCTTTCTATCCTACTCTAATCTAGTTGTTACAACAAATTTCTTCAAACACTGGACTACATGTTAAGTAATACATTTGTAGTGGAATACGATATTAAATTGGAACTGAATCGTGTTTATCTATCTTACATGAACTTTAATGAATATCGACAGATGTATATAACTGCTCATTATTAACGTGACAAAATTCACTATCTCAATCACACACGTGATAATTAAAAATCCTTTTGAGTGCGGATTCCAAATAGATTAAATATACTGTAAGAGATAGTGCAAATTCTATGATAAAATGTTTTAATAGAAACTCTGTAATCCATTATTATCAAATAACAAGAAATGTTACACGTTATATTGGCTTTCGAAAATTAATGAAAATAATGTTTAGCCACCATTCTGCAGAAATTATGCTTTTATTTTAATGGTATAGATTTTATCTGCACTTTTATAAACAGATTTGAAAGAAATTTAAATATGTTCGACAAGCAAAATATAATTATTTAGCTGCATTTTTATCGCTCACATTAAGATGACTGTCTGAAGGTATCTGTAAACTTATTTCTCACTTTTTTAGCTTATAACAATCGAAATAATTGTTATTTAAGAAGTGACATGTAATTTCCAAACTAAAGTTGATTGTTTCTGCGCTAGGAATATAAGATGAAAGTAATTTTGAATGGTATAAACTAATTTAAAATAAGTTTAGTGCTTACGAACAAGTCAACAAGAAACGTATTTAAAAGCTAAGAGATCATCGGAAAATAACAAAATCCAAGGAAATCCGCAACAGATAATAATAATTAAGTAACAATTGTGAAAAACCAATTAGAAGAAATAATAGCTACATAAAGTTATATGTAAATCCAATTACTACTCCAATCATTTTCATGTGATATCATATTAGGAGCATAGTGAAAATAATTTTTTTAAATGATAAATATATAGTTAGTAAATAGACTTATAATTTTTCGCAACTACAAGAGTTACAATTTATGATTCCTCTGGGCCGCACTCAAGTACCCTACCGCCTGAGCTTATCGGCCTGTCTAGTATACTGATATAAAAACCTTTTTTTTTGCGTTGAAGTATTCATTAACCTTATTGCGTTTTGAAAGTCCATTAGTTGTTAGACATCTTGCTGAGATACAATTCAAGCCATAAAAATTTCGCACAACTTTTGAATGAGGACACATGTGGATGTAGATATCTCCCGGAGATTATTCTTTTGAACGACATTTCTGCTTCATAGCTTGCTGGAATGTTGTTGTTTTTACTCTTTGGTGAATCAGTTTCGGTTATTGCGTGTTTGTAGAGGACTTGAACTGTATTCCAATGTGCATATTGTGTATTGTTAGTGAATTAATACATTTCGAAAGTATCAATAGACGATTTCGCTACACAGTCTGATTACTAAGCATATTGCACCATGCTCTCTTTCAAATTTGTGTCCGAGTGCCTCATGGAAAAATTTCTTACTCTTTCGGACCTCGAGCCATCAAACATCTGATCGGGGCCACGCACTTTCAGCAACCCAGTCCCACTATTCCATAAGCTTATCAGTGCCTATTACGAGCGCTTACAACGTTTGGGTCGAATGCCTGGAGCTTTACTAATGATATTTCTTTAGTAGTGTCTATTAATTCAAAAGACGTCGTTACAGAACAAATTTAAATTTGGGAAACTAAAAGAGGTCTGCTGGAAATGTGTCTGGTGTTTATTGAGGTTGAGACAAGATTAGTTCTCCTACTCGCACCGACAGACTGGGAGAAAATGCTGCAGAAGCTAATTGACACAGAAAAGAAAAAATTTTTTTTGCTTTGATTATTTCAATGATAGTATACTGAGCTAGAATGTAGTGAGAAATATGTTCCATTCCAACTATTAGAACCCGTATATAGTAAAAGTTAAAACTTCACGAGTCAGCCGAACAGAAATATTACATGTGATGGTTAATAGAAGGTTAACTTTACTACTGTATGAAACTACTGTCTGGTTTGAAATAATGTAACTGATGAATGGCATGACAAAATGTTGAAAGCAAACCGAGACAAAAACAAGATCATGAAGCGCAGCAGAAATGGTAAAAAAACCACCGCCTGCTAAAAGTAAGCTTGGCTTGGAATGTAGTAGATGTAAGAGAACTCTGTCACTCAGGAACTAGAATAAAAAATTATTTGTAGAAATGAGAGAAAGTTTTAGATCAAATTAGTATTAGCAAAAGGAACCTTTTTTTTAGAAAAGGATAATAATTCTTTTAGTAGTTGTCACTGACATAGATAGGACCGAGAAACAACTAAAAATAAGAGAAACGTGACGCTATATACATAAATGTTCAAACTTTATGGATAAATAAAGGATGAAATAAGCATGTTGTCGTAATCATGAGTGAGGAAAAGAATTTCTATTGTTACATATGGAGGAAGTAAGATGACAAATCACATTTTAAGACATGCGGACTAGGTTAATTTATTAGTGGAGGGAACGACTGAAGGTAAGAACAACAGAGGAAGAGTACGAGAAGCAGATAATGGCGCAATGGGTGAGGAAAATTAAATTGTATCTGCCAGCGACTTTTCACAATTCAGCTGCACACAGCATTAGGTTATTAATGAGTGAGATTACTCACCAGCTTGTACATGTTGTTGTTTTTGTTGTTGCTGTTGAGCGACTGGTGCTGCTCCGCCTCCGCCGCCCTGCTTATATACTGGTTGGCACGACCCTGTTACTGCGCCCAGGCTTACGCCAATTCGATCTTGAACTAGTTGGCAACCTGACTCACTGGGCTCTATGTAACCACCCCTATCGCCACCCACCACAAGATTTGCACTAGTATTAAGGCACGAACATGGAAAGAAACTGCCTTGGCCAAAAATGTTTACCATTTGTTAAACAATAGACGCTGTTTGAACCTATTACTACAACTAACGCCAAAACTAGGAACAAAAAATTTATTGTGAAATCTATCGTAAAAAACCGTGCGCTTTTATATATTTTGTTCCTATTCGCCTTTGTTTCTGCTGGATCAGTATGGTAACTGTGATAGGCGATATATTAAACACATAGACAATTGAACTCATAAGGTGTCATCATCACTTTTACATCACTACAGTTCGCTGAGTTTCATCTAACAAAGTATCAAGTATTCGTTAGTCCTCCAACATATTAATATTAAAACTAATATTATCAACTAAAATTTGACCCTATTCCTCGATGTCAATGTTCCAACACAACCACGTTTCTATTACAAACATTTTTCACTTTAAATTCTTTTATTATTTACATTATTCATCACTTTCCTCCATAAGTAATTCCTACTTCAAATGAAAACTTTTCCACATCTTGCGTCTCAAATCAAATGAGAGTTAAGGGTCATGATCAAACCTTCCCTTCCCCATATTACTCCAAATTATTGTCCATGCCTCATCATCAATGCCTAACACACACATTTCGCTCTCTTCGTTCATCTCCTGTCTACGAATGAATCCCAACCCAGCTGCTTTATCATATCAGCTGTATTCTACGGTAATATCCTCCCTTACAACACTTCTAGCTTCGCCATTTAATACTCATTGTACATCCATACTATTCCGCCATATTTAAAAATGAAAGGCAAAAATTTAATATTCAAGTTTTCCAAATCCCACAGTATATCCACTCACCATACTCGCCAATATATGCAGTACTTTAAAATACTTCCAAAACCTGTTCTACCAAGCCGAGTTAATCATCAAATGATACGCCGAATTATTTACATTCCACTAATTCAATAGGCAGTGGCCTATTACTCTGCAATTAAATAAATAGTTTGTTTTCATCTGTGAACTAAATTCATTCGCATTCCTTATCCAAGATCTTGTCCAGAATCTGATGACCATGTCATCAACAAACCGCAAAACCCTGTTACTTTATGTAGAACGCCTCATCTTGCTTATTCTTCCTCCCACTACGATAAGCAGCTTAAACAATTTACCTTTTACCACTTATTCCTCCACAAGTCTACGACTAGTATGTTTGTCACTTAACAACGATAATAATTGTTGCTAAATGGTATGATTCGTTTATTTCCATTACCAATGTTAAGTTTGAAATCCACCGCCAAAAAAGATTGTTTCTTACAAATGTACGGAACACGGAAAAGAGTACAATTTGATGCATGATTGTTTCGTTGTTACTAAAAAACTTTCTATAGATCTTTTCTTCTCTCGCTTCTTGCAAATTAATTCCCATATAACACATTCATGTTACCAGTCCTATGCCTCTCTTTCGATTGTGGTATTTAGACTATGATATTGTTGTCTTCTGGCTGAACTTATGAACTTTGCTTTATTTAGAAGTTAGTCAAACATTTCTCCTCCCTGAATTCATCAATCACTTTCAATAATTACTTTCAGCTTCATTATTTTTCTCACCAAGTAAAACATCAAAAGCATATTAAAGCTCTTTCTCCTTGAATCATTATTCCGAACTTATTTTTGTTATTCTTTGTTTATTTCATTTTACTGTATTTGTATAACCGTGTGGATTATATGTGACGTCATACCATTTGTGTGAAGTATGTTCATATTATGATAGTCAGATCTGTAAATGTAATAAAAGTATAATTGGGGAAAAGTAATTATGTAAGCTTAAAATATTTTTTAAACTTATTTGTAGCATTATTCATAAGCTATAAGGAACAAATCAATTCTTTTTTTTAAATTTTTGTCTGTCTGTCAGTGGATATGAACAGAATTTACAGAAAAACTATTGGTTGGATTTTGACCCGTTGTCTGGCAGATAAAATGAAGTATATTTCATTTTGATGGGATGTCGAAAACCTGAGAAACGAAGATAAAAGGGTTCTCTAATTAGTATCCACTCTTGATTAAACGCGATTTCAAAAACTACTGGTCGGGTTTTTGAATTCTAAATAATGTTTCTATAGATTTTTTTGTATTGTTGTGGTTTGTTTTTTCTTCCCAGTAAACCTAATGTTTTTGTGAACATTCAAACCATAATAACTATAGTGTGGTGATCGTGTTGTGTTTATGAGGATGACAGAAGAATGAACTTGAAACGCGGTTCTGTGCTTTCAGACTCACTTTTGCGGAAAGTCCCAAGGGGACCGCTAATTTTAACGTTCCCATCAGGCAAACAAATAAAAAACAACAACAATTGTTAACATGTTAACGGAACAAAAGGTATTTGCACCCACCAGCTCTCCTTTTTTGCTGCCAAAGTACCGTACAGTAAAAATTCATTCTCAATTGAAGCTCGAATCAGTCGGCTCATGTAGAAAGTAGATACAATTATTTTCGACCTCGGACACGTGATGGTCTCTTCCCGTTGCATAGTTACAACCACGATATAAATTACATACACAATCATTACATCACTTTCAAGCTTACTTTGAACACTCTTATTGTATTTTAACACTTCACCGTTACTCATAATCTAGGAGAGCTCCGAAATACATTGTGCCTGGAGATAAGTCAAAACAGACAGAAACTTTATACTGCTAATTGTTATGTGTCTTTTTTCGCAGATTTCCACCGTTTTGTTCACGTATATTCTGTGCATGTTGTGTACGAGGCTGAAACAAGAGCGAGAATTTTTCAGTATGTTTACTAACAGTGTCAAGTCCATCTTTGGAATGGGTAGAACGCAGCTTCAGATGCTGAAATTTCTCGATTCTAAAAGATTCTAAGAATTCCACCCTAAAACACCAGCGACAAACCGATGCATTTCGCAAGTTTGTTTAATGACATTTTTTATAGCAAGGATAGAAAGGAATGGCGTACATAATTATGCCTCTCTCTTGTAGTCAGTTCTGAAAAAATTTTAAAAACAAAACTTGTTTGACCGAAACATAATTTCAACCCTGATCCTCTCGACAACGAGACCCCAAAACAACAAACACTTAATAATAATAATAGCAAATGATTCTCTTCCTACGAATGTCTCCCAGGATGTAAGAAAGGAGACTTTGGTGATCTCACGACGGATTGATTCGGCCATGCTCATCCATAGTTACAAGGTTATCATAATTAACACATAATAACAACGATAAAGTGTTGTGCTTCCCTCACATTTACAGTCATGTGGTTAAAAAAATGTGAATGCGTATGGCATTATTGACGTGGCAGTGTTCCTATTTGACACGCATGCTCCTCTGTCATTAAGACCCTAACATAAGCCTGCAATCCTACCGGGTAAAGGGTTCGCAATTAGAACATAAAACATCTTGAGAGGTGAAGGTCAGTTTTTAAACCTACTGAAATCGGGTAATTAGAACAAACAGTGTATCGAACATTTTAACTGAAGAGGAGACATCACTCGAAAAATGTCTTTTGAGATATGTTGGCTACATGTTAAGACAACAAATTACCGACTTCATGTGTCCAGACAGAAGATATCAAAAGTGGTAGACAGTTATACTGTTCTGTGGTATGTGGATTTTCAGACCGAAGATCAAGGTATAAATTCGATCTTCATGAGATCTCAAGGACCAACTACGACTGAAATTAAATTGCATCTCGTATCTACACATTACGCTTTACGTATGGTTGACGAAGAGGCGGTTAAGGATTGTGGGCAAGGAAAGGGAAAGAATTCGGTTATTGTTTTTATGAATGTGCAATCGTGGCATTCACTGGAGTGATTGTACTAAACCAAATCTGTTGTAAAGTCGGGGACAAAATTCGCGAGACCCCTCACCTTTCGATTATGCTTCGTTCTACACAGGAATACCGGATGGAACAGCATAACTGGTAGGTGGTACACTAAATTCATGATAAAATAGACCTCTCATACTTTACCCAAGACTAAAAAAAAAGAGCTCGCGCAGCTAGAAACTCGCAGACGCTCAGAGGCAAAGTTTGGAGTTCTACAATTAAAATAACCACGAATATCAACATTTAATTCATAATAATTATTGAAATAACCAAATCGATTGATTATAGATGAATGATAACATTTTTTTTCGTAATTTTGATAACCATTGCGTATTCCCCCCCTCCACCGCCCCCCCGTCGATTTAACAGTTGACAATTCGCTAGAAAACTCAATTGTATGAAGAATACCGAAAAGAATCACTAAATTACGCACGGAAAACCAATAAGAGAGAGTTAGTGGACTTAGTTACACTTTCTAGCGCTGCAGCGTTATAGAACAAATACACACAAAGGTTGAGGGTAAGCAGATACAACATTTACGAAAGAACTCTAATGGTAAACTAAGTCATGAAATATAAATAAACTATTTCAAGAAATTTAAATGGTTCGGAATATTAACACCTTAATTTTGTTTCAACCGTATCATATTTGGAAGGTAAGCTTAACTTGATCGCAGTAGCGACAGTTTTAGTGGTAATAATAATAATTCAGAACAGTAAATAAATAAATAAATCCGTCTGCAATGTGAATTAGCGGTTCCCATTTTAAATCTGGAATATGGAAATAGGAAAACTTTCATATCTCTCTTTGTTTCTAACTAACACTGATACTTCTATAAAATTTTCTGTCAAACATTACTTCCTGCCTTCCAAGTCCGATCGGTTATAGGTAACACTGTTGCCTGACATTCGGGAGGATGCGAATTCAAACCTCGTCGGGCATCCAATTTCAATATTCCATGGTTTTCGTAAATCTCTCCATCTGAACTCCAGAAAAGTTCCTTCAAAAAGCTGAAATTTTTAACCGATCCTAGTTTCCAATACTATCAGGATTCATATCACATTGGCGTCGAAGAAATGAAGAAGAAGAAAAAAAGAACGTGGTGGGTATGTGGTAACGCTCTAAACCCGCTTTCGGAGGGTCGTGGGAAGGAATTCAGATATGGCTATTTCACGGAATCACCCCGGCACTCACGGAGTGATTTCGATTAATCATGCAATATCGAAATACGGATGGATGCATGAAGATTTGAATCCCTGTCGTTCCGAATGGGATGGCTTGGGCGTTACTGGGACTCTGGGTCACTGGTGCGATTCCGATCAGGGCATGGGTGTTAAAGTAGATATTGTTGTATGTCTTGTGTCATCTTTCAGTTGTATGAGCAAAAAGCATTTGGAAATACATCAGGACACAGGATAATCACATAAGATGGCTGAGCTGGATGAATGGATATCGGGAGGAATGCCATCAAAAATTTAAAGACATTTTTATTCAAACAAAAGGCAATTTGTCGCTTTAAAAATATTTCACCGGTCCACCTCATCTCACGGGGGAAAAGAAAAAAAAATATTCTTTTGTATGGTGCCAACTAGTAACATGACTGCGTTCTAAAAAGGTATTAGGATACAAAAAAAAAAAGTAAAAAAAAAAAAATGCGAAACTAGGTGAACTGTAGTGAAGCTCTTCAGTAATTTCAGTTGAGTGTATGGGATTTAATCTCTTTAACACTATGCGTGGTCATTTTGTAAGAAGAAATTCTTCCTGCTGGCTCAAGCAAATTACAGTTCAGACGCAAGGAGGAAGTAACCTATCTGACAAACGTTTCGAGGAAGTGTTTATTTACTAGTGGCTCTGAGGAAGTGAAGAACACTTGTTCAGTAGAGTTTGCTCTAACAAGGTTTGTGAAGGCCTCGGTAGCGTAGGGGTAGAGTGCTAGCTCCGCGTGCCGAAGGCCGCGGGCATGGATTTTTAAGTGTTGTGTGTCTGTGTGAATGTCCTGTCCGTCCTGTGGCGTCCATATATTGGAAAAATACAATATATATACTGGATGACGACTTATACACTGAAAGCTATAATAATTACATTGAGCTGGCTGTTTGGCCTCCGTTACCAAATGCCATTAAAAAAAAAATGTGAATATGACCATCCGTACTCGAAATATGCCCCTTTTCGAATTAAGAGCACCTACAAATACAGTGACAGCCATTTTTCCGAAAGTAACAGAAATAACTTCATATAACATAATATTAAAATTACTTGATCGTAGTTACAGGACCGATGAAAATGTTGAAAAATAACATTGAACTAATATGTATTAGTCATTAACAATTTCTGAAAATTAATTTTCGAGGATTTTGACTTCAGCATTCCCCCCACTGCACTGTTTGATTAAAAAATTAATTAATCAATATTCGGCAATAATGGCGATTTAAATACCGTCACATCTCTATCTCTTCACTGTTGTTTCTTTCAATCTATTGCACTATTTAATCGCAACGGTAACGCGCTATCTCTCCGAGAAAAGTACACAGGAAAATTTTGACTCATTTGATTTTCCGTTGCCTTCTACAGCGTGATGAATTTTATTGTCATTGTATGCGCAGCTGATTGTATGTCTTATTCATGTTATGCGTGAAAGGTGAAAAATGTGAGATGGAGAAAGGCACACTCAGACCTACTGTTCCGGAAGACACCCAGACCGCCGCTGAGTTCAGCGCTTTTAATGGACGCAGAGGTCGTGTGCGCTCTCTCAAACCACACTCCAGAGAGTACCCCAGCGGTCATACCTTAGGCGCGAATTTTCAATATGTTGTTTCGTATATTGCCGAATGTTTTATTCATTTCCAAAAGTGAGGAATAAACCGAAGTACAACTTAATTAGAGAACCGTATGATTTTCACAATTCGCTGAGCTCTATGATACTGATTTTCGTTACCCAGTAATGACACTACTTGTTATATATGAGTATATATATATATATATATATACTGATCAGCCAGAACATTATGACCACCTATTTAATAGCCAGAATGTCCGCATTTGGCACGGATAACAGCGGCGACGCGTCTTGGCATGAAAGCAATGAGGCCTTGGAAGGATTTGGCACCATATCTTGACACACAAGTCACCTAATTCCCATAAATTCCGGGGAGGGAGTGATGAGCTATGACCCCACGTTCAATCACATCCCAGATGTGTCCGATCGGATTCAGATCTGGTGAATTGGAGGCCTGCATATCAATTGCAAGTCGCCACTGTGTTCGTCTAACCATACCATCACACTCCTGGCCTTGTGATATAGCGCATTATCTTGTTGAAAAGTGCCACTGCCGTTAGTAAACATGGTCGTCATGAAGGGGTGTACGTGGTCTGCAATCAGTATACGATACTTATTGGCCGTAATGGTGCTTTGAACGAGCTCCATTCGCACGTGAATGTTCCCCAGAGCATAACTGAGCCGCTGCCAGCTTGTCTCCGTCCCGCAGTATAGGGGTCAAGAAGCTGTTCCCCTGGAATATGACAGATTCGCGCCAACCTATTGGCATGATGAAGAAGGTATCGGGTTTCATAAGACCATGCAACGCTTTGCCAATGCTCCAACGTCCAGTGACGATGGTCACGTGCCCATTTCAGTCATAGTTGCCTATATTGTGGTCTTAACATTGCTGCGGAGGCCCATCGTTAGGAGTGTTCGAGCACTGTGTGTTCAGACACACTTGTACTCTGCCCAGAATTAAAGTCTGATGTTAGTTCCGCCACAGTTCGCCGCCTGTCCTGTTTTATCAGTTTGCCCAGCCTACGAAGTCTGACATCTGTAATGAGGGGTGGCCGCCCAACCCTCGAAGTTTGGACGTGGTTTCACCTTTTTTTGCCACTTGTTGAAGACACTCACCACAGCACTCCTCGAACACCCGACAAGCCGTGTAGTTTCCGAAATGCTAGTGCCGAGCCTCCGGACCATCAGAATCTGCCCTCGGTCAAACTCATCTAGATCGCGCGCCTTACCCATTCTAAACACGGATAACACGATTACTGATACCACATACACGGTGCGTGTGTCTGACTAGCAGTCATTCCTCGTCAGGTGACGCTGCTATCTTATGGACGGGTTTTTATCGATACTAGGTAGTTAGTCATAATGTTCTGGGTCGCAAACGCATACTTTCGAAGTTAATAATAACAGGTCGAAAATAAGACGCCCGTCCACGGCATGCCTCAGCCATTCGGCGTAAGGAATCACGCGTTCTATGAAACTGTGTTGGTTGGTCCCTACGACTTCAAAGCACGTCATATCGTACAGGACCAACCAAGATAGTTTCAAAGAAAGTAAGAGCTTGCGACACAATGTTTATTAAACATTTTTTGTCTTATTTTAGACTTTTTTAAACACTATATTTATATATATAATACCGTACAGTTTACTAATGTGTGGTGAAAGCGGGCTCTCTTCTCTCTTGTAAATTATTTAGTTTTGCTGTAGTTTGAGTTAGTTTGGCTTCTTTGACGTATTGAAATTACAGTAACTTGAATAATATTTTTATGTTAGGGCTTAACTAATTTGGTCGTGAAGGCTGCTATTTATCATCCGCTATTATATTTCTAATCTGAAAGTTATAGAAAATCCATCTTGTTGACAATGTCATTTATGTATAATTCGTTTCGAGAAAGAGTCTTGAAACGTGAAATTAAAAATCTTGGTTCTCGTAAATGTTTTATGTTTTGCAAATCTTTTCACTTTGATCTTGATAATGCTTTTGTTTGTTTTAGCTTGCAACCAAGGCTTCCTTTGATGTCTTGCGAAGCTATTGTAGAGTGTATAGTTTCTTAAACCATTATGTTCTTCATGCACTAACATTTTTATCTGTGAGCTTACTTGATACTATCCGCTGCATGTCCTGCCACGTTTTCATTCATGTTATGTTCATTTTTCCTTTCATACCAACCTTTTAATATCGCAAAGTTATCAGGTAGCCTATAAACTCTTGTAATTTGCATGCTTCATATCCATTTGTCAATTTTTTTGTCTTGATTCTGTGAAACCACAGACGCTTTGCTGATTGGTACAGTTATTTTGAAGGTAGTCCGTTTTTCTCGGTAATCGAAAAGTTATTCACCGTCCACGAATGTGACACCACAGTGTAGGATAAGTTACGTTGGAGCGCCGCATTATCTTTCTTGTCCTCGATACAAGAATTCCCACTGAGGAAACCTGTGAAACTACATCATATGTGTATCAAACCCTTCTCCTTTTTCGATTGTCGATTCCATGATATGAATAAAAGCCTGTATTGATATAACTTGTTCATTCACACGATCGATTTTTGCTGTGGATAGAAATCCAGGTTCAATTACGTTTTACTTTCGCATCTAAAGAAATCCAGATCAAACTGAATGTCATATGTCGATTGCCAAAATTTTATGCACAGCGGTTTATATTGGTACCCCGCGTAGTCTGCAGCAGAAAGCGACAGATTAAATGCTCCGTGTATCACCCGGCAGTTTCGTTAAGGGGCCGCCAAGTAAGAATTTCGATCCTACGATATTTACCCACCACTCCCTCATTCAGATTCTGGTAATCATTTGAGAGAGCGGTTGTCCGATTTTTTGTCAAAAATATAAATCTGCAATCGTATATAATGTAATAATTTAAATTCAATTAGTGAATCAAACTTGACTTGGATATCTGCTTTGCTGAAGTGTTACTAACTGCATTTTGGCAACAACTTTGTAACGTTATCTCTTATGTGATACTGTAATTATTGTTCCCATTATCCTGCAGAATATCCTGAAAAAAGTTTTATTGATGGAAATTTTCGAGAAAGCATTGGAGGGGTGTTGTGCTTACAACACCGAGCTTGAACGGTTAACGTTCTCGCCTCGCATTCGGGAGGACGCGGTTTCGAATCCACATCCGGGCATCCAAATATGGGTTTTTTTACGGTTTCCCCAAATAACTCCAGGCAAATGCCGGGATGCTTCCTTCAAAAGGCCATGGCCGAATTCTTTGCCGTTCCTTGTCCCCAATACCATCCTGCCTCTAATGACCTCGACGTCGACGAAGCGTAAAGCCGTAAGTAAAACAAAATGCTTCCACTGAGTTGATTGTTGCTTTGATTCCGAGGTAAGGTGGTAGATGCAGTGTGTCATTATCAATAATTCCTCAGTCATTTTTTATTATTTATTTACCATTCTTATTATTAATATTGAATTATATTGGATTTATTCATTATAAATATTCTGAATAATTCTGTTAATGTTTGTAACTTGATTTGTAATGTTTGGTTTCCACACACTAGTTTGTTTAGTAACAAGTGATATTTGAATGATGATCTTTGACGCTGGCCAACACACACAAGCTAAAATAGAATAGTGAAATGTATTGGAAACTAGTTTCAATATAATATAAATGTTATAAAAGTTGTGTCGAGGAACATTATTAATGAAATTCACTATTATTTCAACCAGAACAGTAAGTTTTTCATCTCCAGAATATGTCAAAGTTTCTCTCAACTTGTTTATCCGAGTTAACGGCTTACACGTTTTGAAAGAGGAGAATTTGGGCAGTTATCGTCTATATAACACGCCGTCATCCGCTAACGGAGTCGTCAGCTCACAATTGGCTGTTAATTGGTAGCTTACATTCGTGCGAACCTGCCAAGATAGCCTACATAAAGTGAATCTGCCGGGACAGCCTACAGAAGTTTAATACATAGTCACCTACTGTTAAACAAACTCTATTCGACGGACTTGAAGGATGGATAGAATATTCGAGAAAATCTATGTCCTCACTGTCTTTTGATCTTCTGTCATAAATTTCGGTACTGACTGGGTGATTAGACTTCTAATGTTTAAGTCCTCTATCGGAATGCATTTACTGCTGTTCTTACAATGCCTGATAAATACCGAATGTGACTAACTATTAAACATCTGTGTGACATCACCGGTTCGTGTAACCTGTCCTTATTTTTCTCAGTTATTTTCTCAACACACCTTCCGGCATGTGAAAATTCTTACTAAGGTTTCCACCACATCCTCATGAAATAAATGTTTTATACAAGTGTTTAATCACACAGATAACGTATTTCTTCTCCGTTTCTGCTTGTGTAACGTAATAAGTGATTGTTCCGGGATGTTGTGGTCTTCTGCAAAGCACTGAAGAATTACGTGTGATTTCACTAAAGTTATACTGTTCAATTTTCCCGAAAAGACCGCAAACTTACGGAATCTCCCTCGATTATAATATGACTAGCTGTTACCCGCGACTTCGTACGCGTGGACTTGGAGTTTCATTGCCAGAATTGGATATAGAAAACTGTTAGTAAGATTTGTCCCAAACAACACCGAGTCGACATAATATGATGGAAAGCCATCATTATATCATCCTATCGTCTAATCTGTCTCATGACGAGAATCAATTTACAACATATTTAAAAACAGAAAAGTAAGCGAAGGTGCGGGGATGTGTGTGTGTGTGTGGGGGGGGGGGGGGGGGGTTAACTGATGGCAGCTTTATTTCAGCTTGGTTTTTCTTCTTTATTCAACATGAGCATCTGAATCTTATAATCTAATAGCAGCACATTGTCTTCTAGACCTGCACCTTAGGCCAGGTTTACGTCCGTAAGGCATGTCAAAAAGGAAGACAAATTGGTGCCAGAAACTTTTATACAGACACAAATGAATAGTACACTGCAGAGCAAATTGACTTCTATACTAAATAATAAGTTTTGTTTCTTATCGAAATTTATTAACAAATCAAACACTAACAGACTGCGCGACTGAGCAACCAACGTAACATTACAGACTAAACACACGAATCTGTCTGTCTTTCATCATTCGATAAGTTCTTAAAATTCGTTACTAAAACTGTTGTCCATACCGAAAAAATGTCCTGTGTCCTTCCTACACTATTTCATTGTTAATTCCATCAATATTTATATAGCCATTTAGTCGTCAAAACGTAACAAAAAGACAGAAGCTTACTTCCACAATTATAATATAATAGCTGGTACCCCCAAATTCGTTCGTGATTGTAAAGTATTCATATTGACAGCTGAAGACATCTAAACACCATAGTGCACGATGGGAGACTCGGTACTATTACCACACACAAATACCAGTCTTCTGCGCTATGTAGTTCCGGCAGCAAAGTAAAATTTACGGATACACACAAGTCTTTGGATGAAATACGAATGGGTGACCCTGTGTTACTACCACACAAAAACGCCGGTGATAGTTTTCACTCAAAAGTGATACACCAAGACACATGCGTCTTTGGCTGAAATATGAAATTGCCGCAGGTCGACCATTTTCATCCCCCATGTCTTCCACACCCCCATAGCTACAGACATCTAACAACCATAGTGCACGACAACAGACACGATTCTACCACCACACATAAACACCAATGCTCTATGCTATGTAGTAGTGGCAGAAACGATAAATCTGCAGAGACACATGCCTTTCGTCGAAATACGGAAAAATATCCTTGGTCGGCCACTTACAACCACCATATCTACCACAGTTTTCTGAAATTCGGCCGCTGTTGTGATCGAAAGGTGACTCTGTGCTACTACTACACACAAACGCCAGTTATCTGTGATCTATAGTTTTCGCTGAAAAGTGATACACCATGACACTTTTGTCTTTGGCAGAAGTATGAAATTGCCACAGGTCGACCACTTCAACCCCCATATATCCCACACCCCCATAGCTACCGACATCTAACAACCATAGTGCACTACATGAGATACGATTCTACTACCAAACACAAACACCAATGTTCTATGCTATGTAGTTGTGGCAGAAAAGTGACATATGCGGAAACAGTCGAAATACGAAAATATCCTTGGTCGGCCACTTACAACCACCATATCTACCACAGTACCACAGTTTCTGAAAATCGGCCGCTGTTGTGATCGAAAGGTGACTCTGTGCTACTACTACACACAAACGCCAGTTATCTGTGATCTATAGTTTTCGCTGAAAAGTGATACACCATGACACTTTTGTCTTTGGCAGAAGTATGAAATTGCCACAGGTCGACACTTTCAACCCCCATATCTCCCACACCCCCATAGCTACGACATCTAACAACCATAGTGCACTACATGAGATACGATTCTACTACCAAACACAAACACCAATGTTCTATGCTATGTAGTTGTGGCAGAAAAGTGACATATGCGGAAACAGTCGAAATACGAAAATATCCTTGGTCGGCCACTTACAACCACCATATCTACCACAGTACCACAGTTTCTGAAAATCGGCCGCTGTTGTGATCGAAAGGTGACTCTGCTACTACTACACACAAACGCCAGTTATCTGTGATCTATAGTTTTCGCTGAAAAGTGATACACCATGACACTTTTGTCTTTGGCAGAAGTATGAAATTGCCACAGGTCGACACTTTCAACCCCCATATCTCCCACACCCCCATAGCTACGACATCTAACAACCATAGTGCACTACATGAGATACGATTCTACTACCAAACACAAACACCAATGTCTATGCTATGTAGTTGTGGCAGAAAAGTGACATATGCGGAAACAGTCGAAATACGAAAATATCCTTGGTCGGCCACTTACAACCACCATATCTACCACAGTACCACAGTTTCTGAAAATCGGCCGCTGTTGTGATCGAAAGGTGACTCTGTGCTACTACTACACACAAACGCCAGTTATCTGTGATCTATAGTTTTCGCTGAAAAGTGATACACCATGACACTTTTGTCTTTGGCAGAAGTATGAAATTGCCACAGGTCGATCACTTTCAACCCCCATATCTCCCACACCCCCATAGCTACGACATCTAACAACCATAGTGCACTACATGAGATACGATTCTACTACCAAACACAAACACCAATCTATGCTATGTAGTTGTGGCAGAAAAGTGACATATGCGGAAACAGTCGAAATACGAAAATATCCTTGGTCGGCCACTTACAACCACCATATCTACCACAGTACCACAGTTTCTGAAAATCGGCCGCTGTTGTGATCGAAAGGTGACTCTGCTACTACTACACACAACGCCAGTTATCTGTGATCTATAGTTTTCGCTGAAAAGTGATACACCATGACACTTTTGTCTTTGGCAGAAGTATGAAATTGCCACAGGTCGATCACTTTCAACCCCCATATCTCCCACACCCCCATAGCTACCGACATCTAACAACCATAGTGCACTACATGAGATACGATTCTACTACCAAACACAAACACCAATGTCTATGCTATGTAGTTGTGGCAGAAAAGTGACATATGCGGAAACAGTCGAAATACGAAAATATCCTTGGTCGGCCACTTACAACCACCATATCTACCACAGTACCACAGTTTCTGAAAATCGGCCGCTGTTGTGATCGAAAGGTGACTCTGTGCTACTACTACACACAACGCCAGTTATCTGTGATCTCTAGTTTTCGTGCTGAAAAGTGATACACCATGACACTTTTGTCTTTGGCAGAAGTATGAAATTGCCACAGGTCGACCACTTTCAACCCCCATAGCTACCGACATCTAACAACCATAGTGCACGACAGGAAAGACGATTCTACTACCACACAAACACCAAAGCTCTATGTTATGTAGTTGTGGCAGGAAAGAGAAGTATACGGAGATTCGAATTTTTGGTCGAAATATGAAAACGCCCTGCACTGACCAACTTTAATCATTATATCTCCCATCCCCACAGCTATCGGCATTCGGCCAACGTTGTGCATGACAGGAAACTCCATGCTACTTCCACCCACAAACATCAGTGATCTGTGCTAGGTAGTGTTGGCTCAAAAGTGAAATATAGGAAAAAACACGTATATTTTTATATATATATAAGATTTGACGGACGTGTTTCGCCTCTCGTCAAGGTGTCTTCAGCGTACAATGTTTTCTGTAATATGTGATATTTTAACGGGTTTTTTTTAATTTTTTTTTTTACATATTATGAAATTTTTCTTATATATAGGAAGCATAAATACGACATTTTTACATATCAGTTTTGAATTATGAAGTAGAACGTCTTGTTTACATAAGGTATAATAAGGTAGGATTCATATTATCACTTACATTTTACATTTCTGTTTTAAGGTGTGGATGTTGGTCACCTGTGACCTCAACCAGCATTCTGTTTACACTATTGCACATATTTACACAGTTTGTGCAAAATTTGGATCTTATGAATTCACTCTGAAGCACATTTTTGGTGCACGACATTGTCAAACTTCAGTTTTTGTGTGCGCACTGTTGTTCAGCTGTTTTTCCAGCTGTGCTCTGTCGGAAGTGGCGTGAGCGAAGAATTTGAATTTTGTATTTACATTTTGTGTGTGTTGCTTTGTTTTGGCCAAAATGTGTATGTGTTGTGGATGGGGGGAAATGCAATGTGGTGTTAAATTACTGTTGTAGTGAAATTTAAGTGCTTAATGCTGTTATACGTTAGTATCAATGTTTACTAACATGAATAAAGTTTGGTTGGTTAAGTTTATATGGTCATTATAATTTTATAATTTTCTTGAAGAGTTAGAATATTGTGTTTCGTGTTGTTTGTTATGATTTTCATGTCTGTATTTATGTTAGTGCAAAAATGGTTATTTTCTAAGAGATGTGTGGCAAAAGTTGAATTACTATTCTTTAAAGCTTGCAAGTATTCCTTATATCTTGCCTGGAATTGTCTCCTTGTTTGGCCGATATAAACTGCATCACAATTCTGACATGTCAGTTGGTATACGCCAGAGTTATGAAATTTATTTGTTTGTGCTTGAGTTCTGATTTGTTTTTGTATTGAGTTGTCTGTTTTGAGAGCAATTTTTATCCCTTGTTTTTTAAATATATTTGTTACCCTGTGTGTATGCTTGTTTGAGTATGTCATGGTATACAATTTCTTTCCATTGTGTTCTATGTTGTTGGATGTTTATATGATTTGAGGTATTACTGTTGCTAAAGTATTTGTGCTTTGGTTGTTGAAATGGTGTGCTGGTGGTGTTCTTTGTTTTAGTTTTTTTCCAACTTATTACTATCTCCCGACTTAATGCATCAACCATGTGTGTTTTTGTATCCATTATTCTTGGCAATTTCTTTTATGGTACCGAGATCTTTTTGTAATTCTGTTCTGTTAAAAGGATTCTGTTTATTCTGTTCAGCATGTGTCTTATTGCAGCCTGTTTGTGGTTGTGTGGATGGTTTGATGTGGAGTGTATTATTTGGTCTGTTGTTGTGAGTGTATATTTGGAATGTGTGTGTTTTGGTATTTTGCTATGGTTAGATCCAGAAAATTTAATTGGTCATTGTGTTATATTTCTAATGTGAATGTGATGTGTCTGTGTAGTGCCATTTCTCTGTAGAGAGTGAACTGAAGTTTCCAAGAATTAATTCAGATTTCTTTAAAAATTCAGCAGCTGTTTCAAGTCAAATCAGCATTATTTGTGTAATAGTTTCCCCCCCCCCCATAATTAGCAGCCAAGCTTTTCAGTAGTACTATCATTGAAATTTAGGGTTATTGGAGATCGCGATTCCGCCAGGAATGGGCTTCCTCATACTGCAGTAGTCAACACAAGACACCGCTAGAAATACTTTCCGAAATATATTTAACAGTTTCATGCTGGTCCAACCTAATTTCTGCTTAAAATTATGGTCCAGCTTGTATTACAATGGAATTTCTGCTTGAAAATAATTCATCTTGCATTTGACTATAGCAGTATTATGACATCATTAGTGAATGTTGTAATGGAATCACGATCGCCAACAAACCCTGAAATTTACCATTATTTTTCTGTATTCAGTTAGAGACTAATGGCTAGTTCAGCCTATGGAATCTTTCTAGAAATGTCATAGTGGCTATATTTTTGGTTTCTATCAACATTGCCACCTACACAAGATACAGTTTAACCTTGGACTTAAGGTTAAGCCTAATTCAAATACAATTATCAAAATCTTATTTTACCACTGCTTTTATTCTTGTGCAGGCAAAGTAAGTGCAGCTGTCACAATATGTATTTCATTGATGAAACAGAAGAGAAGTAAACATGTTTGGATTAGGCCGAGCACTGCAAAACTTGATACGAAAGGATTTAATTGATTGTTAGTGAATGAGCTGCAGTGTAGTGATTAAAATATGATTAACACATTCCTTAGGCATAGCTACTTAAGAAAACAAAATATGGTGATGGATTCTTCTGTGACTTGACAAGACAAGTCAAAATAAAAAAATTATATCTCACTTAGTTCTCAAGATATCATATCTGCCATTAAGGTATTCAGGTTGAGATGTTGCCTGGACCAGAAAAAAATCACCAAATCGGCAACTACATGCTGGTCATGCACATTAGGTGTTATTTTTTCTTCTTAGTAGTTGAGATTATGATGAAATACAGCCTGGACCACAAGAAAAAGTCACCAAAAGCACAGGAAACTATACCAATAACAAAATTTGGTTTAATCCCAGACTGCGATTCCGCCACTGACTGGCGTTGACTTGACGTATTGTGACCTCGCTACGCTCGGTCACAATAATTTAGAGCTGTACAATATCAACATAAACTGATATCCTGAAGGTGGATCAGATGTCCGATAACACATCAAACACACTGAACATCTGGTTGTGTTATCGGACATCTGTGGCCGCTTACTAGCGGCCGCCTGCATCTGATCTACCTTCAGGATATCAGTTTATGTTGATATTGTACAGCTTTAAATTATTGACACTATGACGTCACGTCAACACCAGTCAGTGGCGGAACACCAGTCTAGGATTAAACCCAAAATTTTGATGGTCAATATCTCTAGAACTAAGCAAGATACAAAAAAAAATTATTCTTAACTTTAGATTTGTTTCGTGGAGTTAAGTAAGAATTCATCAGTTATGATAGTGCTGCCTTAATGTGCCTAACACTGTTGTGGTTACGTTGAAATGTGCTTAGTGGATTTTGCGTGAATAAGGTAGCTGCCATGCCAAATTATGAATGAACAAGGTTAAGTCAATTATAATCTGCCATTTAATTATATTTTTGTTTATGTCGGTAGTACTAACTTGTTGCGTAGCTGACATATGCGTGGTTTAGTTTTTATGTTTGTGCAGTTTGATGCTGCTAGGTTAGTTCAATTAACGCTACTCTCCCATTAATCATGGCTGCTCCACTTTCCGTTTACACCATGAAGAGCAATGTTAAGTGATCCATTTTTGTGGTCGGAAGGTGTATCAGGGGCCGAAATTCATTAAACGCTTTTGGTACAGTACAGGAACAGTGTGTTGCCGCAAAGGAGTGTCTACAAAGTGACTGAAAAAATTAAAAAATGGCCGCACAAGTGTTATGCCCAACGAAGGAGCTGGATGACCCTTTTACCGCCACAAATGAAGAAAACATTGAGCATGCACATGACATGGTTCTGTTAGACAGATGAGTAATGATTTATGAAGTGGCACATTGTCTGTAGATTAGTCATGGTTCTGCCGAGAAGTCATCCACAACAGACTTGGGTTTCATAAAGTCTGTGCAAGATGGGTCTCAAAACAACTTGCACAGTTGCATAAACAAACACACTTGGACATATACCAAAACCATTCAGATCACTATGGTAACGAACGTGACATTTTGTTAGACAGAATCATCATTGGTGACAAAACATGGATCCATCATTATGACCGGAGAATAAACGGCACAGTATAGAA